>JASAUF010000562.1:0-304496 GCA_030180095.1 Magnolia changhungtana | reverse complement strand
TTAAATAGAGTCCTCCTACCTCAAAATCAGTAAGCAGAAGATATTGAAAAACTCACGGTTTGCAGAGATCTGACACATTGATTTAAGGTTATGATGGTTTGAATCGTTTCCACCTCCAATCAGGGACCTTCTCTAGCCCATCTTTGGCCTAGGAAAGTGTTTGCGACCCACTCTACATCACTTTCATAAGGGATGGGTAAGGATTTTGTGGAAATTTCATTTTAATGTTCATCCACCTCAGGTTCCATTGGATGAACGGTTTGGATTACCCAACAATCTTAGGATCAAATGCTAAAATTCTTGAGCAAATGGGTCGATTGCCTGGGTGGATTCCACAATGATGTTTATGTAAAATCCACCCTGACCATCAGCTGTTCACGTTATGTTAGGCCAAGAGCCTAAAAACCGCCTATATATTTAAGTGGGTCGATTTCTGCCTGATTGGAAATAGTGTACAGGGCAATGATCACCCTCAAACTTGTTTCCATTGGTATGGCCCCACCTTAATCACATATGGGTCTAATTTTAAGCACCTGGTCTAAATTTTGGTGTGGCATTTATATAATTATCATTATGGGCCTAGTAAACATCGAGGGTGGACATCCCTCTCCTAATTGTTTTCATTTGTATGGCACACTTAATCACAAGTCAGACTAATTTTTTTATATCTAGGCCTAAACTGGCATTATGCATTTAATGGGCCGACTGGATTTCGCATACACATCACTATGGGCCTTGACAAAAATCAAGTCCCACCGACCTTTCCACCTTTACAAGGAGATGATTTAGAAAAAAGAAAAGAAATTATATGGCTGCAGCTCTTGATTTTGATGGGGCCTACTATGATGTTCATGTAAGATCTACTTTGACTATTACATATAGTCTCATATTAGGCTGGCAAAAACACGTGGAGTTGCGATTTTGGTGGGCCATACCAAAGCAAATAGTTGGGAGAGAAACATCCACCCTTGGTTTTACGGGCTCACTATGATAATTATATGAATCTTTAGATTCCACACAAAAACTTTAGTCCTCTGATCCAAAAATCATACCCATTCGTTAATTTATGTGGGTGACGCTAATAGAAACAATCTTGAGATATTTCAAATCATGTGCCCACTTGAATCATACATTGAGCTGATTTTTGGGCCATTTACATAACATGAAGTGACACGCATAGTGTTTGGGTGGATTTTATATAAACATTATGGTGGGCCCACCGGAGAGAGTGACACATTTGCTGGCAGGCTGTAAGGTTGGCAGTGGAATGACAATAAGCGTTCCCAAAAAGCACCGGACTGTAAATTCTATATTAACGAGGTTTTTTTTGTAAAATTTCCTTTTCAAAAAATGGTGTCCATTCCTTCACGGAAACATGACCCGTTGTAAGACAATCCAGACATCCAAATCACTAACTGATGGAAGACCACCTAATTTTTGTCTCTTGAATTTAGCCCACTCACCAAAATTTGATGGCCGCCAATTTGAACGGTTAAGATTTCTTCATCAGTCGAATATTCGATCTGTGCCCCATCCACTATTATAAATTCCCTGTGGATGATCGAGATAGATGTGTGTTGCCCCACGTGTCCTGAGGACGAGTCTTGACCGAATATCTTCTCTCCAAGAGAAACATATATACCATACTCGTCGAGAGCATGGCAGTACGCAAGCGGAATAACAGGTTAAAAGATCCAAGCCGCTCATCAGGTGGGTCACACAAAGTAGTTCAAAGGTCTCTCTCCTCATATAAAAGGCCGCACGAGTGCTATGAATGTGGACTGTTGTTCAATTTCCAACCATCCATTTCTTTTCTTCATGTCTGGCCCACCTGATCAACGTTTACCATCCTGACTCTTGGCATAGGGGATCTAAATGGTGGGCCCATCTGATCAGTTGCTTGGATCTCATATTTTGGCACGTGGTAGAAATTACAATAGCATATCCACTTGCGATGGTGCAATCTCAGCGTTCAATCCAAAAATGACACCGACGTAGCCACTCTCACTGCTTGTCCAGTGACCATCATATTGAAAAAAATAAAAAATCAACGGTTCAAATACAGAAAACAGGTTCCATTGATTTCGGTTATACTCAATCTATATTGGATCCAATGATCTGGACCGTTAGATTAAGTTAGATTCAAGGCACATATACATTAGTCGGTGTGCGTGAGTATGATATCCATCATCCCTTAGGGTACGGTATAATTTCCATCGTTTTATCTCCTCTTTGAGCTTCTTTCCCACGATATGGTATTTGTTCTCTCTCTCCTCTTCCGATATTGATTTCCTTGGGTTCTGGGAATTCCAAAAATCGCAGTCGAAGTGTGTTCGATTTTCTTCTGTTGTGGTATTCCTTTGAAAAGAGCTGGGCTTTTTTGCCCTGTAGCCGTTGAAATCCATGATCATCTGCCATGGATTCGTCTTCAGTTCAATCCGGTCCCTCCATTGAAGTAGACGAGTGGGGTAATTTTCCTTTGTATTTTTTTTTTTTTTTTTAATTTTCTTTTCTCAATGTCTATCTTCATTTGTGATGTTGGGTATAGGTTAGAAATTCGAAGTTGAGTAAATGTGAGGAGATTGTGATTTTGGTTTATGTGAAATATTTTATTTTGTTATTTTTTTAAGATCCTCATTTGAGTCTCTTAGAATTTGAGTAGTTTAGTAAATTCATAAATTTTGTTTGAATTTATAACAGCCCCGATTTGGGTTTTTGTGGGAGAATCTTGTTTTGGGTTAATTATTTTATTTTATTTTATTTATAAGAATCCTGATCTGGATATTGCTTAGGCTGCGTATGTTTGCGCCAAATATCAAGAAATTTCATGATCAACCATTCTAATTTGGTGCGAATTTTCATGATATTTGGAGCAACCAAACACACCCTTAGAAGTTGAGTAGTTTTGTGAATTTATGGAATTTGATTGAATTTAGAACAATCCCAGATTTGGGTTTTTGTCGCAGAATCTTGTTTTGGGTTTATTTTTTTTAGAAGAATCCTGATTTGGATGTTGCTTAGAATTTGAGTGGTTTTGTGAATTTATAGAATTTGATTAGATATAGAACAATATTGCGCATGCCTGCGTGCGTGTGTTTTGCAAAATCTTGTTTTGGGTTTATTTTTTAGAAGAGGATTTTGAGTAGTTTTGTGAATTTATGGAATTTGATTGAATGTAAAACAATCTTGATTTGGGTTTTTGTGACAGAATCTTTTTTAGAAGAATCCTGATTTGGGTATTGGTTAGAATTTGAGTAATTTGGGAATTTATTGGATTTGATTAAATGTAAACCAATCTTGACTTGGGTTTGAGGCATAATCTTTTTTGTTTTAGAAGAATCCTGATTTCGGTATTGATTAATTTTGGGAATTTATGAGAATTTTGAGTAAGTGGAGAGGATTCCGGATTTTTTGTTTTCCTTTTAGAAGAGTCCTGATCCGTGCATTGCTTAGATTTTGAGTGGATGTAGAGAAATTCTGACATTTTCTTTTTCTTTTTTGTTCACGAATCCTGTTTTGGAAATTTGGAAAAGAATCCTGATTTGGGTATTCCTAGAATTTTGATAGTGTTGTGTGTTGCTTAGAATTTGAGTATTTGTTGGGAAATCCTGATAGAGGCTTCTGTATTAGAATCCTGATTTGAAGATTTTGTAGAAGAATCCCAATATAGATTTTTGTAGAAGAATCCTGATTTGGATATTTCGATTTTAGTTCTGTTGGTGTTTATGGTTTTATTTTCATAGAATTGTAATCCTAAGTGTGATATTTGATTTTTTGCTCTGCTATTGTTTTTGGGGATATTATAATTTCATTGATAATGTTGGCTATTGTTGAGAAATTGAGCAGTTCAAAAGAATTTGGTGTGGGATTTTGTACAAGAATCCAAATTTGGATTTTATTTCAGTTTCACAATGTTGATGATTTCGTTTTTCATATTTTGTGGAATTCTAAATGGACACTTGTACAGTTATGTGGCCATTCTCACTGCTCGTCCAA
The DNA here is from genome assembly GCA_030180095.1 of Magnolia changhungtana. NCBI lineage: Eukaryota > Viridiplantae > Streptophyta > Magnoliopsida > Magnoliales > Magnoliaceae > Magnolia > Magnolia changhungtana. The sequence continues at coordinate 300,500 of JASAUF010000562.1, read as the reverse complement.
TGACCATCATATTGAAAAAGAAAAAGAAAATCAACGGTTCAAATTCAGAAAACAGGTTCCATTGATTTTTCACTTATACTCCATCTACATTGGATTCAATGATCTGGACTGTTAGATTAAATTAGATGCAAGCCACATGTACATTAGTATGTGTGTGTGAGTACGATATCCATAATCCCTCGGGGTACAATATATTTTCCATCGCTTTATCTTCTCTTTGAGCTTCTTTCCCATGATTTGGGTTTTTTTTTTTCTTCTCTCCTCCAATATTGATTTCCTTCTGTTTGGGAATTCCAAAAATCATAGTTGAAGTGGCTTTGATTTTCTTTTGTTGTGGGTATTCCTTGAAAAGAGCAAGGTTTTTTTTGCCCTGTAGCCGTTGAAATCCATGATCATCTTTCATGGATTGTCTTTAGTTCAATCCAGACGAGTGGGGTAAATTTTTATTTTTATTTTTTAACTTTTGGTTTTCAATGTTGGATTGCCATTTGTGATGTTGGGTAAGTTGAACTAGATTGGAGAAGAGATCAATAGGAGTGGAAGAGGAAGTGTAGAAAGAGAGGAGAAAAAGATGGCTAGGGCAATGGTTGTGTTGTGTATGTTAGTCTTGACTAACACAAACACAAACACACAACACAAATACATACATATATATTAACTTGAGAGAAACATACAATCCTCCACGAGTACAAAACATACATACACACAGACACAATTACATATATTTCTATATTCCTTCTCAAGCTGGAGCATGGATATCAATCATGCCCAGTTTGGAACACATATGAAGAAGATGATGACGATTAGCATGGGCCATTGCTCCCCATTAAACACAACATGGTAGGACATAAGATCTATGATTGTTGGTTGTCTATAGAATTTCACTTGAACTTTCTTCTTTCATTGAATCTTTGATGAGGAAATTCAAGCAGCAGTTAAAGTATACCAGAGGAGGATGAGAGCTCCTATTTCTTTATAGCTAGGCAATGCATACATGGGGCCCTGTGAGCCCACTTCGAATGCCTAGCCCGTTGGAGACCCCTACATGCATGATTATGCATCTTTGAAGGCCTCATACTGGGAAGATGCATGTGGGCTACTTAGTTGGACCATTCCAACTGTTGGATCATCATGATTGGACATCTTGATTGTAGGCCAAAAAATAGTTTAGTTTATTTAGTTGTTTATATGTTTGTTATTATTTTTTTTGGTTTAGCTTATATTTTGTCGGGTTTAGGGATTTATGAACAAATTTTAATTTATTGAACGTCTTTTTGTGAAACTTTTTATATGAGAATGTCCTTTTGTAAAAAGTTTTTCTTGAGACTATATAAGGGTTGGATGTCCCCACCCTAGCTGATTTTTTTGAGCATATGAAATTTAAAAAAAATGTCTTTCTCTTTGCTTTGTGATGAAGTAAAACCTAGGTCTCCACTCATGGCTCGGTGGTAAACACTGAGTATTTCCACTTTGAGGTCTTGGGTTCGAGAATCCATTGGGGGGGGGGGGGGGGGGAGGTAAAGTCACCTTAAAAAAAAAAAAAAAAAAGATGAAGTAAAACCTCCCATGATTGGAGCAAATTGGCGTGATGCCATGGAGTGAGTCCAAGTTCTCATCTTCCATCAAAAGGTATTCATTCTCCTTTTTTTTCTTTTTTTCTTGTTTTCTTTTCTTCTTTGTCCAACAACAAATAATAATCTCCACCTACATCTTTTCTTCTTACTCCCAACCTATACACTCGCAACCTAACTCGTCCCAAACTCCCATCCAACCCTAGTTTCCTAAGACCCTAACTCAAAACCCTACGTCTCAAACTCTAATTCTCAAAATGCTAATTCCCACAAACCTAATTCTCCAAAACGCTAACTCCCATAACCCTAATTTCCAAAATCCCCAAATCCCAAAACCCTAGTTCTTAAACCCTTTAACAAACCAAGAGATCCCCTTTAGAATCATATTAATTACGATGCTAAATGGAAGTCCTACCTTCCATAGGTCCTATCTAATCGTGATTTATAAGATCTAACCGATGGGTTTTGATTTAGTGTTGAATATAAGCATAGTTAAATACTTGAATTCATTAAGCTCGTGATTGACTGGCATTATTTTGTGCTTTAAATTGTTCTAGTTAATCCGTTGATGATCTCATTGCATCATTCTAGGCTAGGCTATCCATCCTGCATCAAATATTGGTATCAGAGCCTAGGTCTAGAATTGGACTTTCATGTCGCATCTAGGTTAGGCTTTCATTTTGCTAATGGTTTATGCCTACTCGTACTTTGCGTGATTTTGGTTTTCACCCCACGATGAATTTGGAACAGCTTGCTGAGGCTATCAATGCCATCAATAACCGTCTTACAGCCATCGAGGCCCAAAATAGAACCACTAGTCACCAATTGGTAGCAGGAAAACCTCGACTATGGGAAAGATCACCAATCTCAAGCGAAAGTGAAGTTGGAGGAAACCAAGTTGGAGGATGTAGAAGAGGCCGTGGCTGAGGTGTTGGTTGTGGTGGGGTGCGTACCCAATTACCTCGTGGAGAGTACCTAAATCACCATGATCCTGATGATCAGGTAATGAAGAGTGTGAAGATTAAGGCCCCAAACTATGATGGTCGCTTGGACCCCAAGGCTTTGATTGACTTGCGGATATGGACCATTATTTTGAGTTGCACGATATGTCCGATCGCCGACAGGTGAGGTTTGCCAAGATGAAGTTGGTGGGCCAGGGCCAAGTTGTTTTGGACAAATGTCTAGCGGAAGATGGAGAGGTCTGAAGATGATCTGGTCTCACTGTGGGTCGAGATGAAAGAGATCTTGAAGGAAAAGTACCTTCATCTCTCTTACCACTAGAAGTTTTTGGATTAGTTGCAATCCTTTCATCAAGGATCAATGCCTATGGCTAATTACATCACCAAGTTTGATGAATACATGATGCGTTGTAACATCAAGGAGGACTTGTTAATGACCATTTCTCGTTTAAGAATAGGCCTCCGACTGGAGCTTCAGCGCGAGCTCATTCCTCATAACGCCAGCACTCTAGAGCATGCCTATCAAGTGGTGCAAGAACTTGAGCAGTGTCTAAAACCGCAATTCATGAGCCAATTTGACTCCTGTATACCAACGTCAAGGTCACTTCTCAGGGAGCTAAGCCTAATTTTGGGAGTCAATTCAAAGGTCCAACTGGTATGCAACCCAACAATAGGGATGTGAGGGACAAATGTTTGGTTAGTACCATTTCGAGGGGAGGTGAGCATTTGCGGTATTACAATTGCCAATGATATGATCATTTTACTTACTAGTGCCCTACAAAAAAGCGAGGTAAGGCCCTTGTAATTGGTGAGTTTGATGAGGATGCGAACGATCAAGGAGATTGTAAAGAAGAAGAATATTAGCCCGAAATTAGTGATAGTGATGAAGAAGTCGAAGGAGTTGAGACTGTGCCACTTTTAGTTGTCAGATGCGCATTAGCCTAGGCTAAAGAGAGTGATGATTAGCGTATGAATTCAATTTTCTCACACTTACGTCAAGTGCGGTGACAAAAACTGCAGAGTGATAATTGATAGTGGTAGTTGCATCAACGTAGTCTCTACTAGCACTATCTTGTTTGGGTTTGAAACCCATCCCTCACCCTCAGCCCTATCAAGTTTCATGGGTGGATGTGTCATTTATACCGGTTTCTTAGTGGTGTCTTATTCCCATTAAGTTTGCTTCCTATAAAGATACACTGTGATGTAATGTTTTGCCTATGGATGTAGGCCACATTATTTTAGGCAAACTTTGGCTGTAAGACCATGATGTGACACTATTCGGCCACTCGAATACATGGTCATTTATGTATTAAGGTAAGAGCATAAAACTAAATCCTCTTCTGCCCAAGAGCACTCTGGAGAAGAAAAAAGACGTCAAGAAGGGTGATTCAAAAGATATGAGGAAATCCCAATCTAAATCTCTCCACATAATAAACACCAAAGGGTTTGAAAGGGGGACTAAGGTTGATTCGATAGTGTATGCCCTCGTGGCAAGAGAGGTCACACCCAAAGTTAGTGTAGAGTTGCCACCTGAAGTGAATTTGGTGTTGGAGGAGTTTAGCGATGTTTTCCTTGAGGACCTACTAGATGAGCTTCCACCCATGTGGGACATTCAACATGCCATAGATTGTCCCTGAGTCGACTCTACAAAATCATCTTTACTACCGAATAAACCCTGCAGAGCATGCGGACTTGAAGAGGCAACTTGATGAGCTTATTAACAAAGGCTTCATTCAGGAGAGTTTGGGTCTGTGTCGTGCCAACCCTCCTCATGTCTAAGAAAGATGGCACTTTGCGCATGTGTGTGCACAATTGGCCCATCAACAGGATCACGATCAAGTATCGGTTTCCTATACCGCATCTTGATGACATGTTGGATATAATAGCCAGTGCTACGATTTTTTTCAAGATTGACCTCAAAAGTGTGTATCATCAGATACGTATTTTCCTAGGAGATGAATGGAAGACAATTTGGCACATGATGGGTATGAGACTTCAGTTCTTGTCGGCATACCATCCTCAAATTGACGGTCAAATAGAAGTGGTCAATTGAAGCTTAGGAAACCTGTTGCGATGTCTTGTGGGTGACCACACTAGGATTTGGGATTCAATTCTGCTTGTCGTAGAGTTTGCATATAATAGTTCCGTCAATAGGTCGATAGGCATGAGTCCTTTTGAGGTGGTACATCATTACAAGCCTAGGAAACCTATGGATCTTATTCCCATGCCAGTCGCCCATAGACCTTTAGGCCGTGTTTGATTTCCAAGAGCCTGGGTAAATACCCAGGAAATGGGTAATTATTACCGTTTCATCCGTTTGAAAATCCAGGGAAACTTTTGCATTGGGAACCAGTTCAAATAGCTTTTTAAAAATTTTGAACCTCAAGGTAATGTATATGATATATCAATTCCGTCCATATGTTTTACCACAATATTTTGAGGCATGAGCCAAAAAATGAGGATGATCCAACACTTAGGTGGCCCACACCAAAAGAAACAGTGGCCTCACAAAGTTTTTAACGGTAAGTATTCGATTCCTGTTTTCGTATGGTGTGGTCCACTTGAGTTTTGGATATACCTCATTTTTTTGCTCATACTATAAATTCAAAAGGCATAATGGATGAATGGTGTGGATAAGCGAAATGCATCATAGTGGGACCCATATACATTTTGTAATGTTTTTCGGTTTCCGTGTCAAAAAAGTAAGTAGTCAAATCAGGTGCCTTGTAAATACACAGGGAAATAATTATTACTCTTTTACCTGGTATTTACCAGTGCACTGGAAAATCAAACAGGCCCTTAGAGTCCGCAAATGTGTTCGCACGCCATATCCATGATTTGCATAATGAGATTAAAAAATGGATTAATATGAGTAACAAAAAGTACAAGATATTTGCCGACTCTAATCGCAGGTTTAAAGAATTTCAAATAGGTGACTGTGATGGTTCGTATAAAGCTAGAACGGTTTCCACAAGAGGCTGTTAGTAAATTACAAGCCTGTAGTGTTGGTCCTTATAAGATATCGAGAAAATTGGGCTCTAATGTGTATGTTGTAGAACTTCCACTTAGAATTTTGTTAGTGTTGTGTATTGCTTAGAATTTATGTTGGGAAATCCTGTTAGAGGCTTTTGTAGTAGATGGTTTGGAGATTTTGTGGAAGAATCCCGTTATAGGTTTTTGTAGAAGAAACCTCCATTTGGGTTTTTCGGTTTTAGTTCAGTGGTGTTTATGGTGTTATTTTCATAGAATTGAAGTCCTAATGTTGATATTTGATTTTTAGCTTTGCTATTGTTTTCAAGAATCTTATAGTTTCATTGATAATGTTGGCTATTGTTGAGAAATTGAGCACAGTTCAAAGGAATTCTGGTGTGGGGTTTTGTACAAGTCTCCTAATTGGATTTTATTTCAGTTCAGGCAATGTTGATGATTTTGTTTTTCATGTTTTGTGGAATTCTATATGGATGCTTGTATTTTAGTTTTGAGTTTTTAGATCTTCTTCTCTTTTGTATATATATATATAGTTCGTTGAATGTTGGGTGTTATTTACAATTTAAGCAACACTCGTAGAAATCTTTGGTTTGGGTTTATTGTAGAAGCCTGATTTGGGTATTTTCATTTTGGCTCAGGTATTCTTAAATATCTTTTTTAACTGTTCTGTGGAATCCTTTTATGAATGTTTAGATTTAGATTTTAGTTTCAGCAGTCTTGATTTTACATATTGTTAGATATTGGTTAGAAACTTAGAATTTGATTCCACATGAAACCCTGAATTGGCCTCCTGTAGAAGATTCTTGACTTGGGTTATATTTATTTTTTTCATGGTAATCTCCATGATTTATTCTAGTAACCTCTTTTGTAGAATCCAAATATATTTTAATTTTTCATCTACTCTGGTTGGGGTTTTTGAAGATGAATTCTGACTTTCATTTCAGTACTAGAAGTTTTCTTGATTTTGATGAGAGCTTATGGGTGGGTCTGATGAAATCCCACACGTGTGCCCACTATCTTTTCTGATCAGAGGTCTGGGCCACACAATCTGCGCAGACAGTTTCATGGGCCCTTGATGGTGGTTGGATCAATCTGTGGGCTCCACATGAGTGGCCTATCAGTTGGTAGACCCCACATGCAACGCAGTTAAATTGTAGGCCTAGAAGTCCATAGGATTTAGTCTTCAAGTCCTTATTTTAGCAAATCCATTATTTGATTAGTTGTTTGACTTAGTGATTTGTTAAGCAAGTTTCCCTCTGGTATTTTTATCACATATTTTGCAGGCCTCTTCTTGGGGACGAATGATGTCCAAATGACATGAGAATTGGTCCTGTTTGAAAGCCTGTTGGTTAGCTTCCAAACTGTGTGTGTGTGTGCGCGAGCGTGCGTGCATGCGTACGTGTGTGTGTGAGTTCTGTCCCATTTATGAGAGACTTAGTTCAGATGGTTTAGATTAGACCTAATGAATGATTATGATTACATTAGGGTTTCGTTGGCTTTGGGAAGAGTATACATACGTGTAAAGATTCTTTTATGAGTGGCTGAATGAAAAAAAAAAAAAAAACTGAAGATTTTATGCACGGAGAGATTCTCTTGCTTTCAGGAGCTATTTTTGGAAACCTATTTTGAGCAGTTTGGAAACGGGGACAATGGGAGTTGATTTTTTTTTTTTTTGGTAATGGATTAAGAACTCTCTTGCCCTCTTTGGAATCTTCATTGGAATTGGGGGTGGAATAGTTTTTCACTTGGGCATGTGTCAACAAGGCCCTACTTTGGGTTAAAATTTAAACTGAAACAACTCAAAGAGTTTCATTTTCTAGTTAATTTTTCATCCTCAATGTTCCTCCCATCCCTCTAGCATACCTTAACAACACTAATATCCACCACTAGTCATCGAGCGTCATTGTCTGACCGGAGCAAGGATGATGATGATGATGACAATCATGATGACAAGGCGGTGATGATGAGGGCAAAGACAATGATGAGGACATCGACGACAATGATTATTATAACAATAACGATGATACGACAATGAATGGCGATGTCAAAGGTGGCAACAATGATGCCAGTGATTATGAAGACGATTGCAACAACGATGACAATGATGACAACAATGATGGAGGTGATGACGATGGTAACGATGATATGTGGATTTCTTGGGTAGTAAATCAGACCATTGTGGACCACATATTTGGGTTGCATGTGGTCATTGCTCAATTTCTCTTAGCTACTCATTTTTTTGTAGATGCGCGCACCAACTGATGAGCAGAGTAACCTTGCTTTTTTAGGCGAGGTGTATGTATGGTTGGGATTGCCATACGAGTGATTTTGATCTATCCCAGACTCCTAGTGCATCATGTAGGCATGTGCAAGAAGTGAGTACAAAAAGAAATGGTGATGATGATGATAGCGGTGACAATGATGACAATGATAATGGCGATGAGGAAGATGATGATGCCAATGATGGTGGTGGTTAAGGAGAGCTTTGATACTATTGCAGGTTTTGATGTTTCACATGCATGTACATGTGGCAAACAGGTTACTTAAACTGTCTAGATCATGGACCCCACTTTGGATGGATCATTACCGGCAAATAAAGTGAAATTACATCTTTAATGTGAACTTCCAAGTGCTGGCTTCACTATGTAATACTATGCCATTGAAATAGAGAGGGGGAGACATTTAGACCCATAATCACCATAGTGGAAAATGAATTTGAGAAGAGAAATGAAACGGAAGCTGGAAATGAGGTGCCAAAGATATGGGAAACAAGAAATGTGGAAGGGAAGAGGAGACGTGTGAAACAGATAATAAAACAAATTAAGAAAAGTTAGAAAGAGAATGCAAAAACCAGAAAAGAAACCCCACGAGAATTGTTATTGAAGCATTTTTTAAGTTTGCACTAATATGAAGCATGTTTAAATTGCATGGGAAGGTTTATATAGAACTAATCTTATGAAATAAACTAATTTAAATTTCACTTACATTGCACAAGCATTTCACTAGATTTCCCAAACGTTTCACAAGCACTTTGTTTATTTTTAACTAATGCTTCACAAATTCTTCATGGGTGTTTCACAACATTTCACAAGCGTTTCAAGAAGTTTTGAAATGTGAATTGTTTCGGTTTCAAGATCACATTTCACATGCATCTAGGGCATTTTCAATTTTATGGCTACTATGGGTTGAACACTAAGACAAAAACATCTGATCCTATGGAAGTTCATCCAAATCAAGTATTAGCATATCCTATTCATTCATCAACACTTATGCCTCTAGGGCATTTTGTGGCTACTAGGTGTTGAACACTAAGACAAAAACATCTAATTGTATAGAAGTTCATCCAAGTATTAGCATATCCTATTCTTTCATCATCATCCGTTGCTCCTGCCGCTGCTCCTGCTTTTGCTTCTCTTGCTCCTGCTCCTGCTTCTGTTGCTTCTTCTTCTTCTGTTTCTTCTGCTTCTCCTGCTCCTATTCCTGGTTTTGTTGCTTCTTCTGCTACTTCTTCTCCTTCTCCTCCTCTTCCTTTCTCCTCCCACTCGTCCTCCTTCCTGCTTCTGCATCTTCTCCTCTTGCTTCTGCATTTGCATCTCCACCTCCTCATGCTGCTACTGCTTTCGCTTCTTCTTTCTTTGTCTTCTTCTTCATACTTTATTTCGAAAACCCTTTTTTCAAACATTAATAGGTTTTTTGTCATTTTGTTAAATACATGCTTGTGTTGATTGCTTATGTTGTTGATTCCGGGGTGTTTTTAAGCCACCAGGAGTTGTGTACCACATGAAGGAGGGTTTTCTTAATGGACATGCTTTAAGGTGGTAGGGATTTCATGTATCATAGAGTCTGGATTCCTATTGATCCTTATTTTCCAATTTGCAACCTTTTTCTTCTAAACCAATATGCAGAATGTGAGTTTTGTGTACCACTTTTAAAAAATAAAAAATAAAAAAAAACATTGAGAAATATATTTTTTAAATGGATATGTTTTAAGGCAGTAGGGATTTCATGTACCACAGAGCCTAGATTCCAATTGATCCCTTTTTCCAATTGGTAACCTGAGGTCAATATCTCAAAAAAGTGACATGTTGGGTATTCATACTACGAAGGAGGAGGTGGAAAAGTTGGCGGGGCTCTTTGGATGCGGGATAGATCTTTCCCATCTATGTATCTTGGATTGCCACTATGTGTTGGTAAGTTGGCAAAGGTCCTTTAGGTTAAGGTCATTGAAAGAATGAAAAGAAAATTGTCAAGGTGGAAGAGTAGGCATTTGTTGTTGGGAGAAAGATTAACTCTCATCAAGGCTACCATGTCTGATTTGTGGATCTATTTCGTGTTAATGTTTAAATGCTCAAAGTCGGAATTGGATTGCTTGGAAAAGTTAAGGCGAGATTTATTTATTTATTTATTTTTTTATTTATTTTTTTTCAGCAAGGATTGTCGGATTTGTGCAAGTTCCGTCTGTTGAGGTGGGAGGAGGTTTATAAGTTGATTCTAGAGGGCGGAGCCGAGGTTAGAAGGCTGGAAGCAGTGAATGAAGCACTTTTGGGAAAATGGCTATGGCGATCTGGAATGGAGGGAAGTCGTTGAAGTGTTGTTGTCAAAAGATGGGTTAAAAGAGGGAGGATTGTGGGTTAAGGAGGTCTTGTTTGTATAAAGGTATTCAGGGTTTGGAAGGCAATCGAAAGCGTGGGGCCTAAATTTAAGATGGGTGTCAGATTTGGTCAGGAATGGAGAGAGAATCTGATTCTGGATGATGTATGGTTAGGGGAAGGATCTCTTTGAGCTGATTTTCCTAGTCTGGCTAGAGTGGCTACTGGTGGTAATCTTATCATTGCTTGATGTTTCTCAACAGTGGATGAGCTGGTGTGGTCTTGTAGAAGGAATCTTTCTGATGAGATGGAAGAGCTAGAGAAGCTCTTGGCCAGGATTCAAGATTTTAGCCTTTTGCCCATGGTGTGGAAATTGGAGAAGCTGAGCTGTTTTTTTTTTTTTTCCATTCGTTCCTTTTACGGGCTTCTCACTAGAGAGGGAGTAGATTTGAATGCAGATCCAACGACTTTTGTGTGAAGATTTGGGCCCCCCCACAAGATCACGACATTTGCTTCGTTGGTGAGCAAAAAGAGTGTTTACCATTGATAATATTCAAAAGTGGTCTACGATCATTTCCACCATGTGCTCCATGTGCCTTAGCGATGTGGGATTGGTAAATCACTTGTTTATCTATTGCCCGCTTGCTAGGTTGTTATGGGAGAGGTTTTTGGGGGTGTTCATGATTCCCCGTAGGTAGGGTTGTACACGAACCAGGCTAGCCCGATTAACTCGCTCGACTCGGCCCAACTCGGAACTGAGTTTGGTCTGGGACGGGCCATTTTCTTCGGCTCGAAATTGAGTTCGGGTCGAGTTCGAATAGGTCCCAGTTCAGCCCAACTTGGTCTGAAACCCGACTCGACCTGGCATGACTCGGCCGTTTATATATATATATATATATATATATATATATATATATATATATATATATATATATATATATATATATATATATATATTCCTAAGTCCCAGTTTAGCAATCCAGGCCGTCCAAATCGTGGGTCCCTTTGTAAATGGAGCAGGTCCGAAACTGGCCCGAACTCGCTTCGATTGTCGACCGGCCGAGTTCGGCCGACATGTTGGCCCTTGGATCGGGCCGGGCCGGGTTCGGGCTGGGTTTGACTAGTGACCGGGTTAAGCCGGGTTGAGCCCAGTTCGACTCGGTTCGGCCCGATGTACACCCCTACCCATAGGTGACTCTTGTAATGTTGAAGAGATGTTGCTTGTGTAACAAAGTGGAGGCATTGGGAAAAATGGAAGGATGTTATGGCAGCTCTCTTGTTGGTGGAGCTTTGGGCAATTTGGGGTGAGAGAAATAATCGGTGTTTTAGGGATAAGAGCGGGTTAGTCCTGGTGTTTATTGAATAGGTGGGCATCTTGAATATCCCTGTAGATTGTTTCTTGTAGCCTTCTTCCAGCCTTAAACAACACCATGACCTTTCCCCCAAATAGAACCTGCTGATGCATGATTATGAACCTGACTCACATTTCAGCATGGTCATGCCCCATGCTGCACACACCTATTGTAATACACACAAAAGGGAATCTGCAAACAGTTCATTTCTAGAGCATGTAAATGATGTATGTTGCTTCTCCATGCTTCAAATAAGAAGAGATTGTAAATTACGAAATTCAACTCTTATGATTACAAAAAATGTTGAAAAATTATAGGTGGTTCTGTTTGTCTGCCTACTATTAATCATTCAGCTTTCGCTAGATTTGAGGATTTTAGAGTCATTTTTGAGTTCAACACTGTTCATTCTTTTTGTCAAAATCGATATTCTATGATATGAGTCTAAAATTGTATCTAGAAAGACTTCTTTGATTATAAATTCAGTTTTATTTTTATTTTTATTGACAATGGTAGAGCTTTCATAACATACGTTTGTTTTTTTCCGGATAAATGGCATTTCATTGACAGAGATCGCAAGAGCATCATTGTTTGAAAATCTTAAATCTCAAATCCAATCTTACCGGAAAGGATTTGAATTTAATGCATAAATCTTTTTCTAGAAATTTGTAATGGAAATGGAATCTTTCAAAATTTGGGAGAATCTTCGATTCATGATTTTGAATCTTACAACTCCTCTTGAACAGTTCCATAAGAAACAAAAAAGACAAGGTTTATAGTTCTGGATAGGAACCAAAAATATTTTCACATCTACTTAGGTGTCGTTTGGTAAAACTTAATTCCAAGACTTATCACTGAAAATTGTCATTTTCAGTGATTTTGGGAATCCCAGACCGTTTGGTAAAGATAAAGTATTAAGCACTTGATGTTAAAAATCACTCAATTTAAAATATATATATATTTTTTTTCAGCGACTAGCCCTTGACTTTTCACTTATTGCTGAATGTGGTAAGTGATTTCCTTTAAATTTTTAGATGACTATTGATGAAAATATCCTTACCAACATTTTAAAAAGGCAATATTACCTTTTTAGGGGTTGTTTGGTAGCGTGGATTGGAGGGGATTAGAGGGGGTTTCAAATCCCCTTGGTTGTTTGGCAGCATCAAGCAACTGGGGATTGCCAATCTAGGGGGTTTCCAATCCCCTCTTTGAGGGGGTTTGTAATCCATGGTGAGAGCTTGGATTACACCTAAAATCATTTCAATAGTTGCAGGTGTAAATGCATGTCATGGTACACTATCATTCTATTGGGCACATGGCCCACTAACGATGATCAGCACCGTCCAAACATTGTTCATGTAATCAGCACCGTCCAAACATTGTCCATATTAATCAACGATTAAAAATCGTTGGTTAGTCACTCAGACATGATCTTGTGCTTGCTGTCCATCCGAGACTTGGAATTTCGTCATTTTCAGGCAAAGCATATATTTTAGCGGGCTTATCACAACCATAGTGTCAAAAATTATATATCTCACTAATTAGGGATCTTAAAGTTGATTTAGTTATACCATTTATAGGTATTTTTGAATTAAAGTTGATTCACACTCTAGGGTGCCAAACACACCGGGAGGATTGCCAATCTAGGGGGTTTCCGATCCTGGGGGTTGCGAATCCAGGGGGTTCCAAATCCATGCTCCCAAATAGGCCCTTAGGCTTTCAAAACGTATTACATGATGCAGGAAAATTCTCCGGGTGTCCACACCGTCCCTCCATTTTTCCAAATCATTTTAGGGCATGAGCCCAAAAAATGAGTTAGATCCAAAGCATAAGTGGATCACACCAAAAAGAAATGGGGATAATGACGCCCATCTTTGAAACCTTCATAGGGTGCATCGTGTTGTTTAAATCTTTTTCTTGAAATTTGTCATGGAATCTTTCAAAATTTAGGAGAATCTTGGATTCACGATTTTGATTCTTATAACTCCGCTTGAATAATTCCATAAGAAACCAAAAAGACAAGGTTTATGGTTCTGGGTAGAACACAATTGTTTTTACTCACATCTACCTAGGTGCCATTTGGTAAAACTTAATTCGAGGACTTATCACATTTTTAGTGATTTTGGGAATTCAGACTGTTTGGTAAAGATAAAATATTAAGCACTTATTGTTAAAAATCACTTAAAATTGGTGAGGATTTTTTTTTTTTTTTTTTTTTTTTTCAGCGACCGGCTCTTCACTTTTCACTTTTGTTGAATGTGGTAAGTGATTTCCTTTAAATTTTTAGATGATGCTGATGAAAAATATCCCAACCAACATTTTGAAAAGACAATATTACCCTTTCAAGCTTTCAAAACGTATTACATGAAATGGGAAAGTTCTGTGGGCCACACCATGATGTGTGTTATATCCACAGCTTGCAACACCCATTAACGTGTTACCGGGTAACACCTATTGCACTCCTTGTACTTGGATTGCGCAATGTAGAACATGACACCTAGGTCAGTGTTGTGTTGACGTGGGAAAGTTATGTGGGTCCCATCATGATATAAGTGTTACATCCACACCGTCCATCCATTTTTTCAGGTTCCCAAAAATGAAGCAAATCCAAATCTCGGGTGGACCACACCACTGGAAAACAATGGTGATTGAATGCCCACCATTAAAAGCTTCCTCCGGCCCGCTATGATGTTTATTTGTGAAGGGAAAACACAAATACCAGCTTGATCCAAAACTTTTGTGGCCCCTAGGAAGTTAACAATGGTAGATGTTCAATCCCCACCGATTTCTGTGGTGTGGTTCACTTGAGCTTTGGATCTGCCTCATTTTTGTGCTTATGCCCTAAAATGATTTGAGAAAATGGATGGATGGTGTGGATATAACACATACATTATGGTGGGGCCCACAAAACATTCCCATGTCAACACCATACTAACCTTAGGTGCTGTGTTCTATACTATAATCCACTTACGTAGGAGTGGTTTTGGTTTCATCGGGTAACACGCTAGTGGGTGCTGCAGATCCAAATCTTAGGTGGACCACACCCTAGGAAAATAGTGGTGATTGAATGCGCACCATTAACAACTTTCTAGGGCCCACTGTAATGTTTATTTTCCATCGAACCTATTGATTAGGTCACACAGACTTGGATGAAGGGAAAACACATTAGTTTCATCCAAAACTTTTGTGGTCCACAAGAAATTTTTAATGGCAGGCATTCAATTGCCACAATTTCTTGTGGTGTGGTCTACCTGAGATTTGGATTTGCCTCACTTTTTGGCTCATGCCCAAGCGGGCAAAATGGTAGGACGGTGTGGATTTCACACATACAATTAGGTGGGCCACCTCATTTTTTTTTTTTGGATGGCCTAGGAAGCCTATGCAATATTGATGGGGATTGCATCCAGATGCTGATTGCATACACATGCATGTAACGGTGTTTTGTGGGCCCCACCGTGATGTATGTGTTTTATGCACACACCGTTTTGTAGTTTATATAGGGCATGAGCCCAAAAAAGAGGTCGATCCAAATCTAAGTTGGACCACAACATAGGAAAAAGTGGTGATTGAACACTTGCCATTAAAAACTTCCTAGGACACTGTAATGTTTATTTTCCATCCAACTTATTGAGTAGGCCACGCAGACATGAATGAAGGGAAAACAAAAATATCAGCTTGATCCAAAACTTTTATGGCCCTTAAGAAATTTTAACGATGCGCATTCAATTCCACTGTTTCCTGTGGTGTGGTCCACTTGAGTTTTGGATCTACGTCATTTTTTAGCTCATGCCTAAAATAAGTTGGCAAAATGGTCGGATGGTGTGGATTTCACACATACATCAAGGTGGGAGACTTCATTTTTAGATGGATTCTCCTATGTGTCCAGCTTCGGGCCCAGTTGGCATTATTTCTAGCAATGACAAAATTAATTCTCAATAAACACTTTTATCGATTTGTTTATTTTGAATTATTTTTGTAAAATTGATTCTCAATAGACATGTTTGGTGAACATATACAAGGTGGGCCTACGCACAAATTTATAGTGCCATCTCCTACCCAATGCTCAATGTGGTGTTGCCCATTGTATATTATGTGTGGCATACAATTAAATCAAATTAAGCATGCCATGGCTAACTAACATGTATCATGATCTAAAATTTAGTTCATTTGAATATTTGATTACCGCATTAATGGTTATCAGAAGTCTTAATATGTAAATTATTCAGTGTACCTATTTGAACAAATAGACGTTCACAAATCAAAGGTCATAATAGATTAACCAATGTAATTTTGGGACTCTTATTTAGTGACCGTGTGTTCCACAATCTACACAGTTTACTCTTGAGTTAATGTGGGTCACATGTGTGGTTTAAAGTATGGCTACTTATCAAGTGCTGGTAGGATTTTGTGTTGGGTGGATATGTGGTATGGAATTGGGCATGCCTTTTAGGCCCGTGGGACAAGCTACCGCCAGAATGTAAAAGCCCGAATAATTCTCGGCTGATCCAGCTGGTGACTATATTTCTCCAATATATATTACATTATAGAGAAGTACTCTAGGGCTCTAAAGTTATAGTGCATCTCATACAGGTGGGCCCATTGGCTACATGATCAATAGAATTGTCAACATGGGGTCCGCTGTGCATGGACCATGCCAAAAAAGAAAAAAAGAAAAAGAAAAAGGTGAGCCGAACCTTGAAAGTGGCCTTTATCAATTAAATGTGAGATGTTGTGTTTCTTCTGTTAGCTATCTAGTTCAAGGAACACCAATCAAAGGGTTATGATTATTCTATCTAGTTCAAGGAACACCAATCAATTAGTACATGGTGCATCAGTCAAAGGGTTATGTTTGAGAGATGCATGTGAATGGGTGTGCCGAATTTGTGGTTTGTGTTTACCAAACAGGTTTTTGTAAAAAGGAGCGTTTATTTTCAGATATCAGGACCTTTTTCAGGAAAATTACCAAACACAATTTTCAGTACTTATAAGTACTAAAAGTCAGCACTTAAATTAATTTTCTGACCTTATTTTGCAGTTT
Organism: Magnolia changhungtana; assembly: GCA_030180095.1. NCBI lineage: Eukaryota > Viridiplantae > Streptophyta > Magnoliopsida > Magnoliales > Magnoliaceae > Magnolia > Magnolia changhungtana. The sequence continues at coordinate 284,006 of JASAUF010000562.1, read as the reverse complement.
ACCAAATGGCACCTTAGTTCTTCCCGCTATTTGATTGCATGTGATGTTGATCATATTGATGGTAGTTTTTCATGCATGTTGGATCTAAGGGTGCAACTCAGGTGGGTTGGGTTGGGTTGGGGGTTAGTTGAGCCCAACCCGACCTCAAGAGGATCCAACCTGCAACACCCAATGTGAATTCTTCTATACTCGACCCAACCCGATCTGACCGGGATAGATGTGATTATTCCCAACCCGACATGAATTTGCGCAATCCTAACCCAACCCAAATTCAAATTGGGTTGCCGTTTTCCAGCCTGAACCCGACCTGAGGACCTTGACAACTTGAACAACCTGAACTTGGGTTGGGTCAATCCTCCCAAATTGTAGGCCTGGCTGGATCACTTGCTTTCCCATTTTGTAGACAAATAACCAAGGCAAGCCATAGAAGGCATTGCCAAGGTCAATCATAGAGGGTCTGCCTTGTGTCATAATCTTATGTTTATTTATGAATTACATGGCTTTCAACCAGATCTGATACTGTTTGTTGGGATAAAGCTTAGACGATGATGATACCTTTCAAACAAATCTGTTAGTGTTTGTTGAGAGATTTTGAACTGTGAAGTTGGTCTTATGTTTCAGATACCGATGGGTTCGTGATCCCAAGCTTGACAGTAGGAGAATCTGGGCTGAGTGAAGTGGATGTGCCTGATGCATTGGGCTTGAAGCCTACTTCTACCAAGGTCAACTTTGAATCCTTTTCTGTTGGAAAGCTTTAAATTAAGATGAGCGGAGTACCTTTTTTACCATTAAAGCTTGGATGGGATTTCGGAGGAATGCTCATATCACATGAACTCCAGGGTATGTGTCCGCTCATTCTGTGGGCTCCATCATAGGTAGGCTATAGCCCAAAGGCCACACTAGTGGAATGACCGTAGAGTTTGGAAAGGAAGGTAACAAAGAAGACTTCCAATGATTCATGTTCAATGGACTAGTCCTCCAGCAGATGGGATTGTTGGCTATTCCAACTTTGAGGCTATTGTCAGTCCATTGTCAGGCCTGCTGCATGAACCCCCATGGGATTGTGTGTGACATTCACATGTGCTATTAGCATTCCTCTGAGTTTTGTGCTTGATCAATAGCCTAAATCTTTTGATTTTTCTGGACTTGAATGAAGGAGGTAAGCTCCAGTGGTACCACCATAAGCTTACGGTGGTATGGGTAGATGTGGGGCCCAGTGATGTTTTCACAGAATTGAAGCCGCCCATAATATGCATTACCTCACAAAGCCCCCAGATCCCAAAAATCAGTCCAATCCAAAACACATGGGACAACACAGGGAACATTTTGACAGGAAACACCCACCATTGATTAGATTGGAGGGTCCACCAGGTTGTTTTGCAACTCGTAATAGCCTTTTGTGGAATTTAACGGTGGGTGTTGCCTTCCTGCTTGTTCCCTTTGCCGTGGCCCATAGAGCGGGTTGATTTTTGGGTCATAAGGGCTTTCTTAGGTGGCACTATCTTATAGAAAGGTTGGATTCCACAAGAACATCATGTGGGCCCCACATGTATGTGGTATCACCATAAGCTTATCATGGTTCTGGTGCCACTGGAGTGTGCTTCTCAAATGAAAACGGGTCTAAAGCCTCTTACACATTTCTCTACTACAGGTCATTAAGGAAGAGGAAAGGATATAGTTGGGACCACACGGTGCACCACCTTCTCAAGCCAAGCAGCAGCAAGAACTGAACGCTGCGGGCCATAAACAGCGGTACAAGTACAAGCTAAAGGAAGCAGATAGGAAGTTCACGGGCACGGGGCGGGAGAACAAGGTCGAAAATCTACGGGAGCTTGTGGGTGGTGGTAAGGCGAGCATCGCCACCATGCCGAAGGGTTCTCCTCGTGATTGGCTTGATCCACATTGCAACGAATCTCAATTTGAGAGGTATTCTCAGTGAAAATCTTGTTGGCTTTCGTACAAGTGAACTTACGTATACTGTATTGCTTTTTCTTGCAACTATATAACTTGACGTAGTGATCTACGGAAACGGCCTAGATTATTTATGAGATTATGTATAATTGTTGTTACTGTTGGCTATGGGTCGATACTATTCAAATAGATCTGGTGAAAGCCTTTGTATCACCATGTTGCGACTGCTCTCTCCTCTTGCTTCATGAGAAACTGGCGCTATTAGTTTATGAACTGTGGCCCAGTGTTCTAACGGAATTATGAGAGAACAAGATGGTTTTCTCATAGGAATGGCAGCCCATTTATTATACAACGAGCCATGGAAAGAAATGATGTTTTTTTTTTCTTCGGGACCTAGCAGTGGTGCGGTTGGAACCTTGGTAACTTTAGCTGTTGATTGGATGGTTGCAATGAATGGTAACTTTCATCTTTTGTATATTAAAAAAAAATATTCCCATAAGTCAGAGCTCCATATAAAAAAGCATAATTCAAAAACACCAAAAGTCGACTCGATGTTGTATGGTCGGGTTGGGTCGACTCAAAGGCTTGACTCTAATAGTTAACTATTGTTTTTTATTTTTATTTTTATTTTTTATTTTATAGTACAAATTTATTAAGGGCCTGTTTGGTTTTCTAATTTATATGAAATGCAAAGTAAATGAGCCATCATTATCATTTTCAGGTGTTTGTTTAAACAGGAATTATGGCTTGTAAATCGAGAGTCAATTACACTTGTAAAAGAGTAAGTAAAGTAAATTGTAATAATTACATTTTTACATTATAAAACTATCATATTTACAGCGATATGTGGATGAAACAAACAATGTAGCAAAATCATCATTACAATCAAATGTAAGTGATATCACCATACAACTACAAGAGTAAATAATCATTAACCATTTACACCCATTTACTGTTGTAATTGGAAAACCAAATAGGCCTAGGAAACTGCAACTAGAGGTGGGAAAGAATAGAAACAAAAATAAAATAATTACAAACCCAAGAAGGCTAGAAGGACACCAACTTTCAAATCCTTAAAACCAAATGCCCATTCAATAACCCATGAGATGGCTTTACTAAAAATCCGGCCATCTGTTTCTGACTTGTTCTCGAAACAGTGCCCGTTTCTTTCGAAAAAAAAAAAGAAAAAAGAAGCCCTCCAGTAAGTTAAAAATATTAAGAACTTCAATAAATGTTCAAAACGGATAGGTATTTAAAGTCTTCCTAAAAATATTAAGAACTTCAATAAATGTTCAAAACAGATGTTTTTATAACTAATGGAAAACGAACACTGACCAAAAATACCAAAAAAAAAAAGAAGGTTAGATTCTTGAATATCTTAATATTCTCTCTATTTTTTTTTCCTGATATTTTCCTCAATTCTTTGGCTTAAAAAAATATTCCATTGATACGGGCCAATATGGTCCAATACAAACTGATACCAATACACGACGCTTGTATAGTATTGTTTTTTTTGCTTGGCCGATATGCCCCCAGATACCAATATTTAGAACCATGGGTTATGTAGCAGCTGCCCCTTGTATTTTATTTTTAATAAATAATCTTTTACCCTTCAAACAACTCCCCCCCCCCCCCAAAAAAAAAAAAAAAAAAAAAAAAAGAAAGAGAGAGGAAAAAAGCAACTTGGAAACTTCCATTACAGCCTTGTTGATGTTTCTTGCATCTTCATTACTTGGGTTGGTTGAGGGTGATCCATCAAGATTTAGTTATAACTGCTAGATCTGGGTTTGGTTGAAGCGCTGAACCCGTTTTGTAGGAATTCATCTAATGGTTAGGGAATCTACATCTTGTTGGGTCTCAATCATAGTTCTAAAACAAGGTGACTTGAGTTGAAGTTTGGTGGAGTGAACTCGACACGACAAGATTTCGAGCTGAGTCTCTAGGAAACTCACTCGTGGGCGTGACTCAGTCTTGAATTGACAAGACTTATCGAGTCAGTTTGACTCACTCTTCATGTTGTCTTGAGCCGAGTCACATGTCTGATCATCTTTTTCCTTGTTTACATTTAACCAATGTCAGTAAGTAGCCAATCAATTATATTCTTATGACCTCAATTAGGAAAGCACAGGTTTATAACCAGCATGTTGTACACTTGTTTAATCTAGCTATTTTATATATTTTACTCAACCATAAGTGCTTTAAATATTTATTATTGTTGATCTGAATATTTTCTTAATTTAGTTATTAATCATCGAGTAGAGGCAAATAAAGACTTGGCCAAGCCTTCGTGTTGACTTTAAGCCAAGTCACTTTTCTGGTCAGCCGTTTTTTTTTTTTTTATTTTTTTTTTTTTTTTATTTTTTTAACAAAAGTAAAAAAAAGAAAAAGAAAAAGTAAAAGTAAAAGTAAAAAAAGTAGCCAATTAGTTTCGGATTTATGGCCTTGATTAGCGAAGCCCGAGTTTTTAGTACACTTGTTTAATCTTGCTATTTTATATATCTTATTAAACCATAACTATTTAAAATAAGGGTCTTGCTTCTTTTTTTTTTTTTTTTTTTTTTTCCACACACACATGCGCACCCACACACTCACGCAGTAGTGGGATTCACCACCTATGGGTACTCAGAACCCTTGACCTAGTGTTGAAAATATTGTTAGTCCACAAACCAAGCAAGTCTTGCTAACATCCCCACCCTTCATAGGCACTTTGCTAACTTCCCCAATGCTTTTAAGTGACACATGGGATGACCTGTGGTTGATTTGTACAGTTCATTCATTCATACAACTAGGAACAAGTCATTGTGCAAAATCATACCAATTGGATGATCCTAAACATCCAATCAATAGCATGGAAAATGAACAGTCAAGATTGAGTGGAGAAACAAAATAGGTCTGTTCATCATCTTGAAACATTTATTAAATAGATCCCACTTTGTATGCTTATGATTCCAAACTAGCACTTTGGTTTGATGATTCTAACCATGTGATTTATGGCATGTAGATAACAGACAGTTGTAACAAATTGACCCCATTCAAAGGGTTAGGATCGTCCGATTGGCACGATTCTTGAACTATGGCTTGCTTCCGATGGTACTATTGAATGAACTGTCCTTATTGATGATTGGGTGTCCCATGTGTCATTCAAGAGGTTTGGGATGTTGCTAATGTCCTGTAAAGTTGGGGAAGTATTCGAGTCTAGTAGAGGCTGGGTTAAGCCTCCGAGTCAATCTGACCTAAGTTTTTGGGTTCAAATACAGTATTACGAAAGGCTTGAGAACATTCCTTTGGTTGATCATAACACAAACATTTCCCTGGATTTTGGAAATGATATGAGAGGTATGATTGAATACATGAGATGTTGCAATAAGAAATGTCAGGACTCTAGTCATTGGATTTGGGTGTTTTTTAAATGACCCAAGCTGTTTATTAGATAGGGAGTGACTCCCATTGGACAGGAGATGTTTGGAAAAACTCTGTTTCAAACCATTAGTTTATACAAAGCTGTGGTGACTGTTAATGTTCAAAGCAAAAGAGCTGAATTATCGAGTGTCGGAAATAATCTGATTGAGAGCTTTCATTCCTTGAATTTCCACCACATAAAGTGAGACTCATCATGTAAACGGTTTGGATCATTGGAAGAGATTATCCATAAACTCAAAGGCTAAAGTCCTGATGTATATCATATTGCAATATGTGTATTAGTGCAAATCCCATGATCTGATTGAGAAGGGGATTAGATTTGTGGAATGCACAACATTCTCTTCTCTTCTAGATATCCCTAGGAAGTATTCTCTTCCCTTCTGGATATCCCTAGGAAGTAGGTGGCAGTCAATCTAACCCTTAAATGCATATTTAAATTTATGAACAAAGGTCAAATTGGGTTGATTTGTGAATGGTTAGACTAAAGGCCTGTTTGGGAGCGTGAATTTGGAATCCCTTGGATTTGAAATCCTTTTATTGTGTTTGGCACCTTGGATTTGAAATCAATTTTAATCCAAAAGTAGCAATGCATAGTATATTTACAAGAGTTTGAATTTAATTACTATATCGACTTTAATATATCTAATTGGTGAACGTATGTAATGTTTGACACAATGGTAGTAATAAATCCACTGAAATACATACTTTGCTCGAAAATGATGAAATTCCAAGTCTTGGATGGGCCACAAGCATAAGATCATGTCCGAGTGACTAACCAACAATTTTTAACATTTATGTGGACAATGTTCGGACGACGCTGATCATCATATTAAAGTAACTACAGTGATGCAATTGATAATCTAATTGTTTTGGGATATCATTAATGGGCCATATGCCTAATAGATTAATAGTCTAGTGATACACATGCAACTTTTGGAAGGATTTTAGATGTAATCTAAGCTTTCATGGATTATAGATGTAATCCAATCTTTCACCATGGATTTTAAACCCCCTCAAAAAGGGTATTTGAAACCGTCAAATAATGGGGGATTTGAAATCTCCTCAAATCTCCCTAAATCCATTGTGCCAAATGACCCCTAAGTTAATTTAGATACCTGTGGGAGTTATTTTGATACCTGAGGGAGTGGGACGTTCATATGCATGCACTAGAAATTGGATGCTTGGAAAATGTCTTAGAGTCGTTTGGCACCGTGGATTGGAGGGGATTGGAGGGGGTTTCCAATCCCTTGGTTGTTTGTCCGCATAAAGTAAATAGGGATTACAAATCTAGGAGGGTTTCCAATCCCCTCTTTAAGGGGGTTTGCAATTCACGGTGAGAGCTTGATTACACCTAAAATCATTTCAATAGTTGCAAGTGTAACATGTTTGCCACTAGACACTGTCATTCTATTGGGCACATGACCCACTAATGATGATCAGCATCGTCCAAACATTGTTCATGTAAATCAGCACCATCCAAACATTGTCCAGTACTATCCAAACATTGTCCATGTAAATCAACGATTAAAAATCGTTGGTTAGTCACTCAGACATGATCTTGTGCTTGTAGCCCATCCGAGACTTGGAATTTTATCATTTTCGGGCAAAGCATATATTTCAGCGGGCTTATCACAACCATTGTATCAAAAATTACATATCTCACTAATTAGAGATATTAAAGTTGATTTAGTAATTAAATTCAAATCCCTGTAAATATATACGGATAGGTGCTTTTGGATTAAAGTTGATTTACACTCCCAGGTAGAGCTATACACGAGCAGAGTATGCTTGGTTACTCGCTCAACTCGACTCGAAATTACTCGACTCGACTTGACTTGTCATGAGTTAGAGTCGAGTACGGTCAGTTTTTTAAGACTCGTTTTAATTTCGAGTAGAGTATGAATAAGGCGGTACTCGACTCGATACTCGATACTCGACTCGTTAAAAACACGTGCTCCCACTGGATGAATGCCCTCGACCAAATATATGAGTTTTGTGCTTATAAAGCGAGATACGCTTGTACAGATGATGATGAAAATTAGGCATTCCTTTTTGAAGGTTGATATTTTATGTTGGTTTGTCTTCATTGCAATGAGTGGACTGATCTGATTTTCAAGTCAAGGCATTTAAGTAGTATGAAATACATAATGATCAGGTTGGATCTTTCACATGTGATCTAATATAGCACGTATGACCTGAAATTTCATTTGAAGATTTAGTCCTGCATGTTCAATTCAAGGCATAAAATAAAGTCCTCTGACTTCAGTGAAATGACACCTATAAGTAACGGCACCACAACTTGTGGTACCGTACTATCTTTTTCGTTGACGTGGCACTTACATACAAGATCAGTTCCATGAAATCAACAGACCTCAACATAAATGTAATTATTATAGAAAATCACTGCAATCTGATAACTAGCTGGACCATACCTACATGTTGAGTCAGATCGTCTATGGTCAATTGATTCTATTGGTGTGGCTCACATGATAAGCGTACTAACTTGATTTTTCTTCCAAGTTATCTACTCCGTGGGGCCTATTATTTTCATGGTGAAGATTACTTGAAAAGCATCCATATTGGCAGAAAATATGGTGCCGTACCAAAAGTTGTGGTACCTTGCTCGAATGTGATAGTTCTTCCTAATGGAATGGATAAGATTTCCACCTCAGTATACTCTTGCTTAATAAATGATGCTATCAGTCCATAATACGTGTGATACACTGCTTTCCCACTATACAATGCTCGGCCTTGACTCGACTCGTTTTTTTTCTCGTACTCGGGCAAGTAGAGTACGAGTAGAGAATCATGTTCGTTGGCCGAGTAGAGCCGAGTACAAGTAGGGCGATACTCGGCTCGGCTCAACTCGTGTACAGCTCTACTCCAGGGTGCCAAACACACCGAGAGAATTGCAAATCCAAGTGGTTTCTAATCCTGGGGTTATGAAACCAGGGGCTTACAAATCCACGCTCCCAAACATGCCCCTCATTTGGATCATTTTCTCGTTGGCTGCGGACGTGGATGGGCTGCCGATAGGTTGAGTAGCGAGACTCTAGCTACTGAAGTGATGTCACCGAGTTCTACGTGCCCCACCATGATATATGTTTTGTATCTACACCGTTCATCCATTTGGAGAGATCATATTAGGGTAAGATCCAAAGAGTGAGTCGGATGCAAAGCTCGAGTGGACTCCACCACAGAAAACAGTGGGGAGAGTGACACCACATTGAAAACTTCTAAAGGCCACGGAAGTTTTCGATCAAGCTGATATTTGTGTTTCCCTTTCTTTCATGTCTGCCTTAACAGATGAACAGGTTGGATCTCAAATAAACATCACGGTGGACGTTAGGAAGATTTCAATGATGTACGTCACTTTTCTCACCTTTTTCTATGGTGGGACTACTCCAGATTTGGATCCGCCTCATTCTTAGGATTATAGCTAAAAATGATCGCAATGGATATTCCAAAACATCGTGACGTAATTTCGCTACTCAAACCTGTTAGTAGCTAATCTGCGTCTAATCTGCGTCGGCCTAGGTATACCGTCAGCTAGCGCGGGCATATCTACCACGTGCTCGACAAATAAAAGTGGTCAACAGATGATTGGTTTTCCTCTCAAGTACTTGGGTGCCGGGATGCATGCATGTTTAACAGTGGATATATCCATCCGGCGTCGGATGCATGCATGTTAAACAGTGGACCACACATGACAACTCTTTTTATGAAGCGAATTGGCTCGTGTACCACACACCAGCTATATAGCTGCTGTAGGTACTGTCGTGCGAAGACGAGCACTGACGCTCCTCGAGCTCCGAATTGTACATACGGTTCAAAGGAGATTACAGTTTTATGGGCCCTACAGTGATGTATTTATTATATATATACTGTTCATCTATTTTTAGAGATCACTTTAGAGCATTATCTAAAAAACGAATCATATCAAAGATTGTCTGGACTACACCATAAATAGCAGTAGAGATAATGATTTTCGCCGTTAAAAAATTTGTTGGGCTCACCGTAACGTTTATTTTCCATCCAATTTGTTCATAAGGTCACAACGTCCTGAATGAAGAGGAAAAACAAATTACCTTAATGAAGAGGAAAAACAAATTTAATATTGATCCAAAACTTCTGTGACCCCAAAAAGGATTTCAAGGGTAAGCGTTCACTCCCCCACTGCTTTTTGCAGTGTGGTCCACTTGATAATTAAATCTGTCTTATTTCTTTTGTCTCAAGCCTTAAGAAGAGCTTGTCAAATGGACAGACGGTTTGGATATAACACATACATAGTGGTCAGACCTACCGAACTTGCTGCCGTCAATACACCAGCTATATAGTGATGTGAGGTACACCAGCCAATCGGCTTCCCTCTTAAATTCACAGGTATCTAAGGAAGAGATTGCTAGAGTACACCCATGCTATAGCAATAGAATAGGTTGGGATTTTAGCTATTGGATGGAGATCCCTTTCAATGATCCAAACCGTCTTTAGACCGTAGATGCTCATCACATTTTCATATTTAAACATTCCATTTAAAATAAAAATAAAAATATTATTCAAGGGTTAAGAAGACGATTCATTTATAATAGGAAAAGAGCTAAGCAATCGAGGGGTTGGAATATTCCGGGAGTTTTTGTTTATATGGATATCTCTCATCCGAGTTGTGGCCTACCGTTTAAATGGTTTTGATCATTTGAAAGATGACACAATAACTAATGGATATTAGGAAATCCACTTCGTTCATCAGGGAAAAATCCTTAACCGTACATACAAAATACCACTCATATGGACCGGAATAGTGGGAATGGTGTAAAGTGCTCATGCAGTGTGGCCTGCTTGAGTTTTATATCAGGCTGATCTTTGTAATTTCACTTCATCCTGACGATTCACACGTGTTGAATGGGCTTGATGAAAGATATAAACCGTGGTGACCCCACACACAAACCTATGGTTGGCCCCTTATCCCTACTGTTCCTTTATGGTGTGGTCCACTGAGTTGTGGATATGTCGGATTTTTTGAGGGAGGAGCTAGTGTATAGGAAAGCACCTGATGGACGGAATTGATTTGGCACAAGCAACATGGTGGGCCCACAATTATATTTTTGTAAGTGGGAGTTTGCTTATTACACATGCCTGTTGGAGCCCTACACATCCACACGCAGGCACACGTGTGCAAGATCTGAGCTTTCCATCAGGTGGAGTATACCGATTAAATAAGTGGGTGAAGAAGAATCAGGCCATTTCACATGGTGGAAAGCTCATATCTCGCACGCATGTTCCGTAATGGATCGGGAAGCCGTCGTAACAAAAATCTGTGAGGTCCACCATGATGTGTGTTTCATATCCACTCCGTCCATCAGATGCAACTGAGGCGAGTGGAAAGATCAAATCAATCCAAAATTCAAGTGAACTACGCCATAGCGAACGGTGGAAATGAGAATCCCACCATTGAAACGTTCTTGAGGTTCACCGTGACTTTATATGACATCCAAACCGTTCATAAGGTGAGTAAAACGATATAAACGTCATGGTCTGCTCAAGAAGGTTTCAATGATGGATGTTTCCGTTCACCTTGTTTCGTTTGGTGTGACCCACCTGATTTTTTGGATCTACCTGATTTTTGAACTCCTACCCTGTTGTTTCCTTGAATACTGACGGATGGACGGAGTGAGTTTGTGACTTCTCTTCGAGCCGACGAGCCCCACATAGTCCGGGGCACAGAGCCATGTGTCTGCTGTCAGGCAAACCGGTGTGTTGCTGCTCTGGTTCGGTTTTAGACTGTACGTGTGTACGGTCGTGACGGAATTGGCCTTGAGGCACATTTCAAACCAAACAGTTTCTGATATTAATTGGCACCAAATAGTTGTTACCCCCAAGCGTTAAAATAGCCAGGCAACCGAAATCCGTTGAAATCGTTGGCTTATTAAGCCACTCGTTCAGTATGTAAATGAGCTCAGCCAATATTTAGATGATTAGGTCCATACTCTAATAATGGATTGCACTTTTGCATTTAGTATGAAATGACTTTTCGTTACAAATAGGGTAACGTGAAAAAAGAATTCTTACCGTCGGTCATGAAGAACCACTACAAGATACTTTTTCGATTGAAAAATTGAATCCAATGTGCAAGCGTATATTCAAATTACAGCTAAAATTACTAGTTAATGCTACGGTTTACATTACGAAATGTAAATTGTAGGACAAAAGTAAATGATTGCACTAGAAATATAATTTACTTGATAGGAAAAGTAAATGATTATATTATAGAATGTAAATTGACCCATAAAAAGATAATGTTGTATTGATTGGGTTAGTATGAGATGAAAATTTTTTTCTGAATTCATTTGTTATTTATAACTTTGATCTGACTATCTAGGTCATTCTCACGTTTTGATGGTTATCAAAATTGTTTACCACTACTTGGCTCCCTCTATTTATTATTATTATTATTATTTTTTTGTTATCTCTCCATTAACCACTTCCATACGATAACAACTTCATTGGTTGCTCAAACATTGACACGGTACTGTTTGATACATTTCAATTGTTATCACCAAGAAATATTTTATGTACATTATATAAATCTTAAAATACACCATGTGAATTTGTACCGATCATACGTAACCTATTCTAATTAGTTCTCATTAGGAATGACAATAATGGTAACAAACATGGTGCAACATTGTTTCCAAGTCTCCCAATATTAGATTGTTTGACAAGTTCTAACCTCCTTTTCGTGGATACCGGTTTATCAAAATAGAACCATTGGATGTTTACATTTTGAACCGTCCAATAAACTCCCACCAATATGATGATAAAATAATCTCAAGTTTTGGTTCATGATAAGTCTATATAAAGTATAATAAATGGAATAGTTTAATTTTACTAATTGTATGCTACATGTAAAATTTTAAGTGTCTATCTATCATATCGGGTACTTACCCATACCTAGGTGGTAGACTCACAAGAGAAGGATTTCAATACCTATGATGTTGAAATCCAAAAAAAAAAAAAAAAAAAAAAAAAGGGACTGAACTCAAATATACCTTTTGTGTGTTAGGCATTTCAAATCGACTTTTTTGATATGTTTTAATTAACTCGTGCCTTAGTGGTAAAATCACGAGCGTTTAAAGTCCGTGAGTTGTGTGAATGAAAAATAAATAAATTTAAATGATTCAGTGCATATAAGTGTACCGTACGTAACTCGGTGGATAGACCATCTGTACCGCCAATCGCTACATATGTTCATTGACCGCTCAATATCCTGCCTCTCAGAGGGATCAGGACTATACCAACGAAGATGGATTATTTATTTATTTTGTGGATGATTGCTATTGATTTTAGCTGGCCGTTCAAAAGCAAGTTATTTATGTGATGTACGGTCTATAAAAAAAGTCGTGGCATTGATTAGATGGTCCAGTAAACACATCTCTACATGTGGAGACGTGTCAACCTCGCATGTGCATGGGAGAAGATCAAAACCATGAGCTGGAACCAACCATGTTAAAAAACAAACGGTGGACCGTTAAATTAAAAAAATCTCTGTCCTGTACCATCTTACATGTGTGGCCTACCTTGTAGCTGAGCGGCCCGAGTTTTGGGCCAACAGATCTACACGGCGGGTCCCATCCAATATGTCTCGCACAAGAGCCAATTCGAGGCAAAGCTTGAAACCCAGCCGTCCGTTTTTGTCTTGATAAATGGTTTACCAGACGTGGGGGCCACCATTTTTTGAGGTTGGTGGGTTCTGTTTTTTTGTTTTTTTTTTTGAAGTTTTTGTTGATGTAAAAATCTGGTTAACCCTTCTAGACCTTCGAGTACCTGCACATAGATAAGACAAAGGAGACCTTAGATGCGGCAAGGGACTCTCCGATGCCTAAGTTAGGTAGGAAAACTGGGTCTAGTTGAACATAAGGATTTTTGGGCTTCAGATTGTATGTACCTTTCACCATTAAGGATGCTCCTATTTATAGGTGAGGAGATGCGGTGGCGAATAAGGGTATTCCTTGTTTAGTAAGAATATATTGTAGTGGGATTCGGACCCCTAGCGTATCACGATGATTTCCTGAGATCTTCGGCAAAGATCTCGGATAGACCCGTGTTGTAGTAATTCTCTCGAGATCCTCGGCTGGATTCTCGGGTAGAGTCAGTTGGAATCAGGTCGAAACTAATAGAGGCGCGTGGTAGGAAGTCGAGGTGGAGAATCTGAGGTGACTTATACGGCTGTTCCGGAGATTGGTTTGCTGACCCGAATTCCATGGTCGTGTTTTCCTTCATTATTAAGCGGATGGTTGACATGCCGACCTACCCCTATCCGAGTGTTGCTTCCTTGCTCGGATTGGGGATGGTGTCGAGGTCTTTATCATGACCGAGCTCGAGCTCCTTTCTTGCTCAGGTTGGGGTCTCCATCATAATCGTTGTTGGCCTCGTGGTGTGCTTGGATGTCCGACCTGACCTTATCTTATTGGTTGGTCCGTTTTTATCTATAACAGTTGTGGTCATCAGGTGGTTGTTTAGTCTGTTTAGACCAATAATGAGTCATTAGATTCTAGATCGGAGGCTTTGCATGGTGTACATGTGTTTTTAATTCTAACGAATGGAGACATGCTTCCTTAGATTAGACCACTGACCTGCTTCGACCGACTATGATGAAATGGTTAATATTGTGAGATTGGTCTAACGTTTGTATGTTAGCCCATTCAAATGTTCATTGGACTGAGTGAACATTATGGATCAATGGATTGGACTATGTGAGTGTCTAATCAAACTAGGAGGAATCTAAGTGTCCAATAGAACTAAGAGGATTATAACGTACAGTGCTCTCTCAGAGCACTGGAGCATTTCTCTGAGCTCTGTATCTAGAGCTGGCATAGGATAACTTGATTCAGCAAACTATTCGTCCGACTTGTTAAGACCCGACTTGACCTGAATCGAGAAGGTGAGTCGGTCCGAATTGACTTAGACATAGTCCAATCCGAACTCAAATTGAGTCAAGTTCGGGTCACCCATTAACTCAACTAGACTCAACCCGAAATCCGACTTGATACTGACTTATTTGATCCAAAATTCGACTTGTACATATAAAAAAAACTAGATTTGACATTTCGAATATGAGATGCCTTGTAACGGATGGAGATGCTGCAATTCCTGCAGGTGCACTTAGGTTCTGAGCTATGATTTCAACCTGCAGATACCTGATGCACCCAACCCAACTCGGTGCTCACTTGGCACTTGTGAGCAAGTTGAACTTGGTCCTGGTTAGTTCAGGCCAAACCCGGACTTGGATTGGGTTAGGCAAGCTGTACACGGTACCAAGTCGGGTCAAGTTCAGGTTAGTTCTCCTTCAAAATTGGATTAAGTTGGGTCAACCCTAACTCGGTCCAACTCAACTCAAAGCCTAACTCTATCTAGGGGTGCACATTTAACCGATAGAACCGTGGAACCGGACCAGAACCGACCAAACAGTCGGTTTGGTCTGGTTCTAGAGTACACCGGTTCTAGTTCCAGTTCCGGTTCCAAAAATCAAAGAACCGGTGACATCAGTTTGGTTCTCGGTTTGGGGGTATGTAGAATCAAACCAAACAGTGAACCGATCCATAGAACCAAACTGTGGATCTGATCCGTAGAACCGAACCGTGGAACCGAACCTCGAACCGAGCCGATGTATTTTTTGCACACCTTATAATTATTTTCTCTAGAGCAATTATTTTTGTAAATGTATTTTTGCACACCTTATAAATATCTAAACTATTCATCAAATGGACCACAACATGGATGGACATGGGCTTGCAATTGAGCTGGATTATAAAAAGCCCAGAACCGTGGAACCGATCCGGAACTGAACCGGTTTTAACGGTTCGGTTCCGGTTTGGTTCTAGGGTGCCAACGGTCCTGTTCCGGTTCTGAATTTCCTAGAACCGTTAGGAACGGTTCGGTTCCGGTTTCACCCCAGAACCGGACCAAACCAAACCGTGTGCACCCTTAACTCTATCTGTATCGAGGATTTTTTGTCTAGATGGCCCTGCACTATTACGTGATCGTTGCAGGAGCCCTACATATCAAAACTAATGATTTGTAGCCCTGAATCCACTTTTTTTTTTCTTTTTTTTTTTGGAGGATGAAAATACCCGTTTTCTAAAGCTAGCAGGCTCTTGTTTAAAAACTAAAAGGCCTTTTAAAAAGGCATGTATGCCTCACCAAAAACTGAAATTTAGCCGACCCCCTGGCCAATATGATCCGTTCATTTTAATCAGACAGTCATGAACCCAAAGGACACACACACACACACACACACACACACACACACACACACACACACATATATATATATATATCTTTTTGTTTGAAGTTCTCGGTGGCCTACAACTACACCAACGTTTTGCGTCAATTCTGACCAATGTTCTCATATGTGGTCCATTTGCAATGAGTTTTGCCCTCAAACTTGTGAAAGAGAGGAGGGTGTAGTGGTTCCTTTATAGATGTTATGGATTTTTCTTATTGTATGAATGGTGAGAGTTTGTGAAAGAAAGGAGAGTGTAGGGGTCCCCTTTTTTATTGTATGAATAGTTGGACCACATGAATCATGGATATTAACTACGAAATAGTGATATTCAATGTGGATTGCGGATATTAATAGCAAACCACTGATATTCACCGTGTACCGCATATAATATTAGCGGGCCATTGTTAATATTCGCGGTCCATAGTGAATATCAATGGAATTCATTATGGATTGCTAATATCAGCAGGCTAGTAGACTTAAAATAATAGTATAACAATCTAAAATAGATATCAATTGTCATTTTGAAGGACATAAGTTGTGTAACACTAGGATCACAGATATTCGCTAAAAAATTACACCGTGGATCGCTGATATTGACAGGGAACTGCTGATGTACACTATAGACCTCTAGTATTCAGCTTAGACCACCAATATTCACTATGTTTTGTTGATATTAGCTATGGTCAACTGATGTTCACTGTGCATATCGGTGATCCATAGCCAATATCAGCGAAGCACAATGAATATCTATTGTTAGAAGTAATGTCTTCAAGCTTCTATGCTGCTGGACCGGTCGAGAGCATGGCTCGACGGGTTGAGGGTCCACTCGATCGGTCGAGGCTCGCTCGACTCGAAGTCCAGCGGCTATTGTTTTTATTCTTCCACGCTGCTTAACCAGTCAAGGGACTGGCTCGACCAGTCGAGGGTCCCCTTGACGGGTCGAAGCCCTCCTTCGACTAGTCGAGGGTTACGCAGATTCCACACGGACTGCATAAATTTGAGGCTATTTTCAGACTTTTTCAAAGGAGGTGCGTAAGTGGAGTTTCCTAAACTATAAATAGGGGTTCCTAGGGCTATTCTAAAGGATTCTAAGGCTTTCTAAAAGTTTTCCAAGGGTTCCTAAAAGGGTTTTTAGGGTTTCTAAAGGGTGTAGCAAGGGTGAGATTTGAGGTTGTTCGAATCGGGTAAGTCCTCTCTCTTTGTAATTTCTATTTTATAGTGGATTTTTGTCGCTTTGTGCCATGGTTTTTTTCCGCAAGAGTTTTCCATGTTAAATCTTTGTGTTCTCTTGTGATTACTTATTGCTATTGGATTTCTATCCTAGATCTAGATTTGTGTAATTTCGCAGCACAAATCCCCAACGAGTGGTATTAGAGCAATCGTTGAGGCACAGTTCTGAATCTGCAGGATTAGTAAAATGGGAAACGACAAATTTGATATTGAGAAGTACTCAGGCAAAAATAATTTTGAGTTATGGAAGGTTAAGATGATTAGCCTATTAACCAAGCAAGGCCAGATTAAGGCTCTTGAGGAGCGAAAATCTACCATGAAAGATGAAGAATGGGAAAACCTTGATAGTAATGTCTTAACCTCTATCTGTTTATGTCTCACGGATGAGGTTCTCTATAATGTTTTGTGGGAGAAAATTGCGGCTAGTTTGTGGGCGAAGTTAGAGAACATCTATTTTAAGAAATCATCTGAAAATCACTTATACTTGAAGCTACAATGTTATATATTCAAGATGGCAGAGGGTGGAGATCTAGAAGCCCACATCAACAACTTTAATAAATTAATGTACAAATTACTGGATATGGAGGAAGCGGTCAAAGATGAGGAACAAGCATGTATATTATTGAATTCTCTTCCTGCATCATATGAGTCATTCAGGGATACAATGTGTACCGTAAATAAAACCCTAAGTGTCGACACCGTTATCTCAACCCTTTAAGGGCAGGCTATAAGAAAGCTAAACCATGACATGGGGACATCTTCTGGTACACTGATTACGAGGGGCAGAGATTCTGGCCAAAGTACAGGATCTTCAAGACTTAGATCCAAATTCAAGGACAAGGGCAAAGGAAAATTAAAGTGTTGGAACTATGGGATGTCTGGACACATGAAGAAGGATTGTAGAAATCCTAAAGCAAAGAAAGAAAATTCAGCATATTCTTCCAAGGAGGCCAATGTTGTCACATCTGATGAAGAAACAAGTGGTGGTGATGTTCTGTCTGTTTCAATGATTGGTCACTTACACGATAATCATAAAGACAAATGGATACTTGACACAGGAGCATCTTATCACATGACTCCTCATTGGAGTTGATTTGCCAATTATAAGGAATGTGATGGTGGACAGATTTTTATGGGCAATGACAATGTATGTAATGTTGTGGTTATTGGTACGGTGAGCATTAAGATGTTTGATGGGATGGAGCGTACCCTGATGATGTCAGGCACGTTCCTGATATGAAGAAAAGTCTGATTTCTCTCGGTGCACTTGAGGCTATAGGGTGCAAGTTCACTGGTATTGATGGTGTCCTTAAAGTTTCAAAAGGGGAACTCGTTGTTATGAGAGCGAAAAGGTACAAAAACCTTTATAGGTTAATTGGGAGCACTTCAATAGGTGGAGAGGTAGCAGCTATTACAGACTCCACATCTCTACGCATGTGGCATACTCGTCTAGGCTACATGAGCGAGTTGGGCATGAAGTTACTTTTTGATCGGTGTTTGATTCTAGTTTTTAAAAATTCTAATTTAGATATATGCGACCATTGTATATATGGTAAATAATCTAAACTGTCTTTTAAATTTGAAAAACATGTATGTAAGGGAGTGCTTGATTATGTGCACTCTGATGTATGGGGGCCGTCGCTAGAAATTTCTGTTGGAGTGTCATCATGGTTTGTTTCATTCATTGACGACTACTCTAGGAAAGTTTGGGTTTGCTTTATGAAATGTAAATCTGAAGTTTTCACTATATTCAGACAATGGAAGGCAATGGTAGAAAAATAGTCAGGACAAAAAATAAACACTACCAAAAAAAGGACAAAGGCTACAGACCACGTTAGGATTTTGCTATGGAAATAAACCGTAGCTATAGTTACTAAGGTTTTAATCCGTAGCAAAAAGGTTGACACACCACAAATAATTAATGGTGTTATAAGGGGCTATATGGGGCGTTATATATATATATATATATATATATATATATATATATTTATCTATATATATATATATATATATATTTATTTATTTATTTATCTAAGCCGTCCATCTATTTGGAAATATTGCGTTAGATCATGAGATAAAAAAATAAGCTAAATCTAAGGCTCAAGTGGACTACATGGTAGGAAACATGGAGATTAAATCCCATTTGCTTGCCATGGTGTGGTCCACTTGGGCCTGCAGTCTACCTTAATTTTGAGGTCATGAACTAAAATAATTTAATAAAATTAATGGTCAGAATGGATAAATCAAATACATCATGGTGGGCCCCATGGAGCCCCTGTCAGGACCGTCCACGGTCCGTCTCACGAAACGTTGCCTGATTTTGGGCGTGTGCTCGAAACAGAGCCGCGCCCAAAACGGGTTATCTCTCTCTCTCTCTCTCTCTCTCTCTCTCCATTTTCCAATCATTTCTCTCCCTCCCTATCTCTCCTCCATCTCTCTCCCTCTCCCTCCCTCTCCCTCTAACAGTGCATGCATCTCCCTCTCCCTCGAACAGGCCACGCATCTCCCTCTCCTTAGGGTTTTGGTGAACCCCTTACCTAGGGTTTTCTCATTCTAGCTTGCTGCTCGAAGGAGGGGCAACCACTCTAGTTTATTCCTCAACCGGGAGGTAGCAACAATGGTAATGCCTTTAAGGTCGTTGATTCGAAAGCGGAAGGTTGATATATTTGGGGGTTTTTGAATTTGGAGGTTTTGGGGGTTTTCGAATTTGGAGGTTTTTGGGATTTAGGGGTTTCGAAATTTGGGGGTTTTTGAATTTGGAGGTTTTTGGATTTAGGGGTTTCCAAATCTGGGGGTTTTCGGATTGATATTCGGAGCGGAGATGGGCTACAATGACCAGGTTACCGTTTCCTCTGAATCTGTTAAATTTCAGGTCCATTCTTTTCGTTTCCTCTGAATATGTTGAAAAATTTCCTATTTCCTTCTCTGATTGATGAATTTTCTGACGAATTGACGAACAATCCATAATCAATATACATTGTCTATAGTCCATAAGATAGATGTCTACAATACCATTGTTATTTTCATGATGTGTTTGTGAAAATGCCACTGCTCATGATGTGTTTTTGAAAATGCTCATGAAGTTTCTATTGGTTTCAAATGCTCTACTCTATTGATTTGTGTATACATGTATTTTGAATATAATGTTGGTGTGATAGTGAATCTTAAGGGAGAAATAGAAGGTTTGGAAATTACAAGGCCAATTCAGAAGTAACATGTAGATTTGTAGCGAAGAATTTTCTGTGCAGTAAACACCATTGTTGAAGAGATGATGTCTGATGTTTGGATTTTTTACTTTGCTGAATTTAAGATTTTATTTGTCAGGGAAGAAACTAAGCAGGTATTTTGTCAGTAGAAGCGGAGTTTGTTTTAGAGAATTCATGAGTTGTAGTGCATTTGGATTTTCTTTTTGTCCAAGTTCGATAGAGAGAGAGAGAGAGAGTTTTGATAGGGTAGGTTGCCACCATGGCACAATATTGTACATGGTAGATTTCCACCCATGATTGCAACCTTTAAATGATTTGAACCATTCATGTTCATGATGTTACCGTATAGAAGATGTGGTCTTATAATCCTGACCTTTGAATCTTTGATTTGACTATGAGCTATTAAATATTCTTGTTTATACGAAATCACCCATTCAACCATGCTTCTTATGATGGCTAGGGTACCATAGAGTTTGGAACACGAATGGTTCAGATCATCACTTATGATGCAATCCGCGAGGTGGAAAATTGCCACCATAACATATTGTATTGTGGTGGCACTGTAGCATATAAAAAACAACATCTTTTTTTTTTTTTTTGAGAGAGAGAGAGAGAGAGAGCCAAAAATTGTGACTATAATATTTACATCTCAACCTCAAGCTTAGAAGTTTCCTCTCCTATGCTCTAACATTTTCGATTTGATGTTATTTTATATTCGTTTTTGCTATAGAACTCGGTCAATGCACGGGAGTAGAAAATTCCATACCCATGGCTAGTCTTCAATGAGAAGGTGAAAGTGAACTTTGTTATAATCCACTTCTTTTGTTTAGATGAATCTCTGCTTTTGTTGTAGTTATTTAATTATGCTTTTGGTTGCACAAGTTCCTGATTGTTGTGATAAATCTACTCATCTGGAACAAGCATTCTATCACTACGGGCTTTTGCGATGTATGGTAGAGTTCTTTATCAGTAGTCTATGACCAAGCAATAGGCTGCTGCTGAAATAGAAGCAGTTGCAAGAGTTGGTGATGAGGAACATCAGTAGCTTCTAGAAATGGAATCTGCATCAGAAGCAAACACGACCGACCATCCATGATTCTTTTAATTTTAGGTAGTTCTTTTTTATCTTTTGACTCTTACATTCTTCCTTTCAATCAAATACCTCTGAACTTGTAGTACTTTCATTGTTTTTCTATCGATAGGTTTTCTTTTATGGATTTACATACATCTTTAAATTATTGCATATGCCAACATTGCACATTTGAGGGGTGTCTGACCTGTCTAGTGAGGGATGTCGCAACTGTGTGTAAGGCCCAAATTCATGTACAGGTGCATGTGGTGCTCACAAAAGTCTAGACTCTTACGCGCTTTTCTGTTGTGAATCTTCATCTCTAGACATTACAATCTTTCTTTGTGGTTGTATTTCTTTTGTTGCTTGTTTGTCTGCTGATGTTTTGAAAGGGTGAAGCTTTCTAGCCTTGTAGAGGACTATTGGAGTGGGCGTCTGCACTGTCTTGCGGAATTTCAATGCCCTCGAAATGCAGCCTTTAATAACTAAAAATCAGCTCCATGGAATGATCCATTTCTACACAACTATTTCAAAACGTTTCACATTGAATATAAAAGTGATCCATGATCCTGTGGCCTTCCTACACATCACACAGACTGGATGCTCACATCACACAGTCTGAATATATAACTTATATTTGCATTGGTGAGAAACCATTCATGGACCTGCAGATCTTGGACATGTCGACTGTTTATTCATTACAATATTTGATAGTTTGAACAGGAAATGCCAGAAGGAACTCGAGACAATTGGGAGGCAATATCTGTTTAAGTCTTTGAAGCTCAATTTTCTTTCCATTATGAGTTTCAAAATGTTGAATTTGGTCTATATGCTCATTGTCTCCATTGATCATTTTCTGTTTGCCTTTGTTATAACTTGTGTATGTCTGTTAATTGAATCATCTTGGCATCTGATTTTTACACTCCTCACTCTTAAATCTGAACCTTTGGACATCTTTTATTTTCCCCATATGGATGAATGGCGTGGATAAAACACATGCATCAATGTATTTATCCTGTTTGATTTTGGAAAGGAGAATTATATAATACTCAGGCTCGTACGATGCTTGATACACAGGCATTCAGAATCTAATAGATTATGCATCCCATTGTCTCCAAGTCACAGTTTCAATATCAAATTGGTTGAATAATCCTAACCTTTGATTCACGGACACCTTTTTGTGGAAATAGGACAGTTGGTTTAGTTTGTTTTTTTTTTTTTTTTTTTTTTTTTTTTTTTTTTACCATGCAATCAATGTCCTCCAATTCAAAAGTCAGATGATCCGACAAGCTTAATTTTTATTCACGATACATCTATATTGGGTTCTATAATTTGGACAGTTTAATTTGAGTAGTTGTATGCCTTGTGTGCAATTTCTTAAGTAATTTGTAAGCGCATGAGTATCATCCATTACACTCTGCCAGAGTATGAAAGATTTGCTCTTTGGGCCTAAGTCATGGACTTGATTAAATTTACGGTAATCTTGTACATTACAAAGATTTTGCAAAGTACTAATGATGTACATGTTACTTATATAAGGCATTATATTGAATGGACAGTCAAATTTTGGTGTAAATATTTTTATAAGACAAATATTGACTTGGCTGAGTTTTCATGGCCCGGTGGATTGGCCAAGTCAATGCAAAACTTGGCCGATTTTCATATAGGACTGATGCATAGTATGAATTAGCGGACCAATTTCTTTTATAGCTAGAAATAGTTATACTTCTCTGTTCCTTTGTTTCCTCAACAGATTTAGGTGATAGATTTGCTAGCTGGAAATGATGATCTGCACTTCAAAAGATATTGATTCAGTCTTTAAGTCCGTCTGCTAGCTGGAAATCTATTTAATTTTCTTTTCTAAACTTTGGTATGAGTTTGGATTTGAGCATGTAGTTCAACAGTAGAAAATCTGCATTCCAACATTGGTATCTATGGTAGTCCAGTTCACCTATGAAAAAATTATATATATATATATATATATATATATATATATATATATATATATATATATATATATATATATATATATATAGAAACTTCAGTAGGGGTTTTAATTGTACTAATTTGAAAAGTAAGCCTCCTACTTTGTGACCCAGTAGAGAAGGTTGATGCTTGTTCTCTTGTTTTTGCTTGCTGCAGGTAGATCAATTGCATAAAATTTATTTGTTGTGTGGATCTGCTGATAAAGACAACTGGCCTGGGGTTTCCAAATTGCCCAAGTATGATGACTACAAGCCACAAAGTCCAATGAAGAGACGTATTAAGGAGGTTTTTAAAGAGTAAGTAGTTCTAGATTAGTAGACTCTATTCAATTACCTGTTCTTGAGCATTTGGACAAAGTTGTATGGATTTTTCTTTCCCACTTTCATTAAGACCTACAAAACCTCATACCTTGATGGCTACATACTAGTAACTATATTTTAACAAGTTCAGATTGCTTCAGGTCAGAAATCTGATTGAGAAAGGTAGCAGAAAGGCTGTTAGTAGGTTCAGACTACTTCAAGTTGGCTTTAGTCTGTATTATCTAGTATTGAATTTAATTAAAATAACTTGTAGTTCAGTAAAGTGGAAACTACCTTTTGGAATGTTTTATACAGAAAATAAACTTCTTTTTCTAGCCTTTCTTGTGTATGCTTGGTTATCATCTTATTCTTTTAGATTTCTTTTTCTAAGTTCATTTGAAATATGATTTATGAGAAAAATGCCAAGAGGATTCATGGAAGATGATTGAAGAGGATCTTCACAACATACATGCCAAATCGCCAATGTAAGCAAGAAATGAGTAAGGTTGACGTTGTTATTCTGGAACTTTTGTACTAAAGTTGAAACTTTTGAATCATGGAGGTAGGGGCAGCTTGTTACTTGATTCTTATCAAGTGACATTTCTGCCTATAAAACTAACAAATATGGAGATCCATGGTAACTTAAATTTCCTAAGGCAATCTCATTGGGATTGCCTTAGGAAATAACATATGCGAATTGAATTGCTTATGGTCATTTAAATGAAGAGGAAATAACAAAAATAATGGTGTTTCTTGGCATGCACATGTACTAACACTTGAGTGCTTTATAGCTAACTCAGATATTTGCATTAAGTACCAGCTAGAATTTGCTGATTTACATTTTATCTCTGCATATTGGAAGCTTATGCATGGTCATAGGTTCTAACGAACATTCCTGTTGGAAGGTATATCTTCAAATTATCAGTTCATCTCTTGTAATTGATAAGAATTTTGTTCTTGCACATGCACACCCAGCTTGTAACTTTCATGCAATTGAAACTGAAATCTCGGCATGGAGAAAGACGTCAAATTGCACACTTCTTCCATTGATATGGATTGAAGAAGATGGCCCTTAGCAACATGTTGACTAGGAAATAAGTCTCGACCTCCTTGGCATTCTTTATAAATTATTATCAGACAATTTAATAAATATGTAAAATAAATTCATATAGCATAAGTAGTATAAAACATAATGTGTAACAACAATTGAGGATGTGTGCTTTGCTGGTTAGGAGTTCTGCTTAGTTAAAGGGAAGACGGGGTTCAATTCTTGCTCTTTGATTATTTTTATTTGTTTTTATAAAACCAAACAGAGAGCCATAGCGAGTCGCATTGAGTTGCTCCTACTACTGTTTCTTGATGACTTGGCTAGAAATTTTGCTGAGTCTAGTTGACTTGGCTGAATTTTGGGTTGATTTGGCAAATTTTAGAACTATGATTTCATCTGCAGCTGCTACTCATATGTCATCTCTTTGTACTTGTGATTTCATGGATTCACAGATTTCCTATGTTCTGAACAGTTGGCACTTTCTTGCAGATTTTGGTACCAATTGCCAATGGCTCAGTGGAGATGGAAGTTGTTATAATAATTGATATTCTGCGGAGCAAAGGCAAATGTGGTGGTAGCATCTATCGAAGATAAATTAGAAATAGTGGCAGCTAGAAAAGTGAAACTAGTGGCTGATATGCTCCTTAAGGAGGTTGACAAGCTGTAATATGACCTTATTGTTTTGTTGGTAAGTCATGAAGACTATACAGTTTGAGACATATTGCATATCCACACTTTTTAAGGAGTGGAAACTATTGAGCATTCTATTAGTAAGGCTTGCATTCTTTCATATCCTGTGTTTGCTTGCTTGGTTTTAGGAGGATTTGAGTTCTGAATCATTATTCTTTGCTAGTGATGTTTTTTTTTTTTTTTTTTTTTTTTTTTTTTTTTTTTTTTTTTTTTTTACATTCCTTTTCCAGAACAACCATATGATCTTGATCAAAGGTTGTTCCACTAGCAATGGAAATTTCATCTGCTTCAGGAACTTGCAGGGATCATCAAGCTTTCAACACCACCCAGTTTCAGTCTATTTGAAAGCTGAAAATTCATATGGATTTTAATGGATTTCACTTGATGAAACTGAGATCACTCCCTACAGGTCAAGTTCTTGTTTTTATCATATTATTTTATTTAAATGATCTTGATAATCTATTTTATTTAAATGAGCAGACACGGATGTGCGTCGTAGCTATCCGGATGTTGAGCAGGGTCCCTGGAAGGTGGGAACTGCTGTTATGACCATGATGAAGCTGTCCATTTCCTATGGACAACAATTGAGGGGCCTGACCATTTGGACAGGCCATGTTTATGTATTTACTCGAAATTAATGGAGTAGACCCGGATGTGCGTCGAAGCTATCCGGATGAGCAGGGGTCCCTAAAAGGTGGGAACCGCTGTTATGACCATGATGAAGCTGTCCATTTCCTATGGACAACATTGGAAGGGCCTGACCATTTGGACAAGCCGTGTTTATATTTGTATTTGCAGGTACCACACCCTTAACCTAAACCAGACCCTAAACCTATAACCTAAACCAATTCTCAATTCCCTAAAGCTATAACCTATAACCTATAACCTATAACCTATAACCTAAACCTAACCCTAAACCTAAACCTTAACCTAAACCTTAACCTAAACATAAACCTAAACTTAAACCTATAACCTATACTTATAACCTTAACCTAACCTATAACCTATACTTATAACCTTAACCTAAACTTATAACCTTAACCTAAATCTATTCTCAAATTCCAAAACCTATACTTATAACTTAAACCTAGACCTTAACCTAAACTTAAACCTCTACCTATAACCTATAACCTATAACCTAAACCTTAACCTATAACCCAAACCTTAACCTATAAACTAAACCTATAACCTATGGTTAAACCTAAATCTATACTTAACCTTAACCTATAACCCAAACCTAAACCTATAACCTAAAACCTAAACCCTAACCTAAACCCGATCCCGATCCTAAACCCGAACCCAAACCCGATTTCCTAGACCTAAACCTTAACCTATAACCTAAAACCTAAACCTTTAACCTAAACCTATTCTCAAATCCCAAAACCCATAACCTAAACCTAAACCTTAACCTAAACCTATAACCTATAACCTAAACCTAAACCCGAACCCAAACCCGAACCCGAATCAAACCCGAATCCCTAAACCTTAACCTAAACATATAACCTATAACCTATAACCTAAGCCTAAACCTAAACCTATAACTTAAACCTAAACTTATAACCTATAACCTAAACCCTATAACCTTAACCTAAACCTATAACCTAAACCTAAACCTAAACTTATAACCTAAACCTATTCTCAAATCCCAAAACCTATAACCTAAACCTAAACCTTAACCTATAACCCAACCTAAACCTAAACTTTAAAACCTAAACATATTCTCAAATCCCAAAACCTATAACCTAAACCTAAACCTTAACCTATAACTCAACCTAAACCTATTCTCAAATCCCAAAACCTATAACCTAAACCTAAACCTAAACCTATAACCCAACCTAAAAATATACTTATAACCTAAACCTACTCTCAAATCCCAAAACCCATAACCTAAACCTATAATCTATAACCTAAACCAAAACCTATAACCTAAATCCGAACCCAAACTCGAACGCGAACCCGAACCCGAATCCCTAAACCTTACCTAAACATATACCTATAACCTATAAACTAAGCTTATATCTAAACCTAAAACCTAAACCTATAACTTAAACTAAACCTATAACCTATAACCTAAACCCTAACCTAAACCCTATAACCCATAACCTATAACCTAAACCTATGACCTAAACTCAAATCCCTAAACCTTAACATATAATCCAACATAAACCTATACTTATAACCTAAAACTATTCTCAAATCAAAACCTAAACTTATAATCTATAACCTAAATCAAAACCCAAACCTATAACCTATAACCTAAATCAAAACCAAACCTAAACCAAACTATTCTCAAATCCCAAAACCTATAACCTAAACCCAACCTTTTCCCTAAACCTATAACCTAAACCCAAACCCATTCTCAAATCCCAAAACCTATAACCTATAACCTATAACCTAAACCAAAACCAAAACCTATAACCTAAACCCGAACCCATTCTCAAATCCTAAAACCTATAACCTAGACCGAAACCAAAACCTATAACCTAAACTCGAACCCATTCTCAAATCCCAAAACCCAAACCTAAACCTAAACTTAAACCTAAAACCTATAACCTAAACCAAATATCCAAAACCTATGTAAATCCGAACCCATTCTCAAATACAAAAACCTATACCTAAACCTAAACCTTAACCTAAACCGTTAACCTATAACCTAAATCAAAACCTATAACCTAAACCAAAACTATAACCTATAACCTAAACCCGAACCCATTATCAAATCCCAAAACCTATAACTAAACCGAAACCAAAACCTATAACCTAAACCCAAACCCATTCTCAAATCCCAAAACCCAAACCTAAACCTAAACCTAAACCTAAACATAAACCTAAACCTATAACCTAAACTCAAATCCCTAAACCTAAACCTAATCCTATAACCTAAACTCAAATCCTTAAACCTTAAGCTATAACCTAACCTAAAGTATAAACCTATACTTATAACTTAAAACTATTCTCAAATCCCAAAACCTATAACCTAAACTCAATTCCTCTAAACCTAAACCTATAACCTAAACTCAAATCCCTAAACCTTAACCTATAACCTAACTTAAACCTATACTTATAACCTAAAACTATTCCCAAATCCCAAATCCCAAAACTTATAACCTAAACCTAACCTTTTCCTCAACCTATAACTTAAACTCAATTCCCTAAAGCTAAACCTACACCTAATCCTAATCTCAACTCCCTAACCTAAACCTAAACCTAAACTTGAAAACCCAAACTTAAACCCAATCCCGAACTTGAACCCGAACCCTAAACTTCCATAACCCATTCCTAAACCATAACCTATTCTCAAAACCAAAACCTATAACCTAAACCCGAACCCATTCTCAAATCCCAAAACCTCAAACCAAAACCAAAACCTATAACCTAAACCGAACCCATTCTCAAATCCCAAAACCTATAACCTAAACCTAAACCTTAACCAAAACCTATAACCTATAACTTAAACCAAAACCCTATAACCTAAACCCCAAAACTTATAACCTAAACCCGAACCCATTCTCAAATCCCAAAACCTATAACCTAAACCTAAACCTAAACCTTAACCTAAACCTATAACCTATAACCTAAACCAAAACCAAAACCAAAACCTATAACCTAAACCCGAACTCATTCTCAAATCCCAAAACCTATAACCTAAACCTAAACTTAACATAAACCTATAAGCTATAACCTAAATCAAAACCTTCAGAACCCACTCTCAAACCAAAACCAAAACCTATAACCCAAAACCTATAACCTAAACCATTCTCAAATTCAAAACCTATAACCTAAACCTAAACCCAACCCATTCTCAAATCCCAAAACCTATAACCTAAACCAAAACTTTAGCCTAATCCTATAACCTAAACTCAAATCCCTAAACCTTAACCTATAACCTAACCTAAACCTATACTTATAACCTAAAACCATTCCCAAATCCCAAAACCTATAACCTATACCTAACCTTTCCCTAAACCCATAACCTAAACTCAATTCCTAAACCTAAACCTACACCTAATCCTAATCTCAACTCCCTAACCTAAACCTAAACTTGAAAACCAAACCTAAACCCGATCCCAAACCCGAACCCGATTTCCTAAACCTAAACCTTAGCCTATTCTCAATTTCTTTAAAGTATAACCTATAATATATAAACCTAAACCTAAACCTTAATCTAAACCTATAACCTAAACCTAAACCTAAACCTATAACCTTAACCTAAACCAAAACCTATAACCTAAACCTTAACCTATAACCTATAACCTATAACCTAAACTTATAACCTAAACCTAAAACCTAAACCTAAACCTATAACCTAAAACCTAAACCTAAACCTAAAACCTAAATGTATTCTGAAATCCCTAAACCTAAACCTACACCTAATCCTAATCTCAATTCCCTAACCTAAACCTAAACTTGAAAACCCAAACCTAAACCCGATCCCGAACCTGATTTCCTAAACCTAAACGTTAACCTATTCTCAATTCCCTAAAGCTATAACCTATAATCTATACTTAAACCTAACCTAAACCTAAAACCTAAACCTAAACCTAAAACCTAAATGTATTCTCAAATCCTTAAACCTAAACCTACACCTAATCCTAATCTCAACTCCTTAACCTAAACCTAAACTTGAAAACCCAAACTAAACCCGATCTCAAACCCGAACCCGATTTCCTAATCCTAAACCTAAACCTTAACCTATTCTCACTTCCCTAAAGCTTTAACCTATAACTATAACCTAAACCTAAACCTAAACCTTAACCTAAACTAAACTAAAACCTATAACCCAAACCTTAACCTATAACTTATAACCTAACCTTAACCTAAACCTATTCTTTAAATCTAAACCTATAACCTAAAACCTAAACCTAAACATAAGTGTGTATTCTCAAATCCCTAAATCTAAACCTACACCTAATCCTAATCTCAACTTCCTAACCTAAACCTAAACTTACACCTAATCCTAATCTCAACTCCCTAAACTTAACCTAAACTTGAAAACCCAAACCTAAACCCGATCCCGAACCCGAACCCGATTTCCTAAACCTAAACCTTAACCTATTCTCAATTTTCTTAAAGCTATAACCTATAACCTATAACATATAACCTAAACCTAAACCTTAACCTAAACCTATAACCTAAACCTAAACCTAAACCTATAACCTTAACCTAAACCAAAACCTATAAACTAAACCTTAACCCATAACCTATAACCTATAACCTAAACTTATAACCTATAACCTAACCTTAACCTAAACCTAAAACCTAAACCTAAACCTATAACCTAAAACCTAAACCTAAATCTAAAACCTAAATGTATTCTCAAATCCCTAAACCTAAACCTACACCTAATCCTAATCTCAACTCCCTAACCTAAACCTAAACCTAAACTTGAAAACCCAAACTTAAACCCGATCCCAAACCCGAACTTGATTTCCTAAACCTAAACCTTAACCTATTCTCAATTCCCTAAAGCTATAACCTATAACCTATACTTAAAACCTAACCTAAACCTAAAACTTAAACCTAAACCTAAAACCTAAATATATTCTCAAATCCTTAAACCTAAACCTACACCTAATCCTAATCTCAACTCCTTAACCTAAACCTAAACTTGAAAACCCAAACTAAACCCGATCTCAAACCCAAACCCGATTTCTAAACCTAAACCTAAACCTTAACCTATTCTCAATTCCCTAAAGCTTTAACCTATAACCTATAAATTAAACCAATTCCCTAAAGCTTTAACCTATAACCTATAACCTAAACCTAACCTTAACCTAAACCTAAACCAAAACCTATAACCTAAACCTTAACCTATAACCTATAACCTAACCTTAACCTAAACCTATTCTCTAAACCTAAACCTATAACTTAAAACTTAAACCTAAACCTAAACCTAAAACCTAAATGTATTCTCAAATCCCTAAACCTAAACCTATACCTAATCCTAATCTCAACTCCCTAACCTAAACCTAAACCTACACCTAATCCTAATCTCAACTCCCTAACCTAATCCTAAACCTAAACTTGAAAACCCAAACCTAAACCCGATCTCGAACTCGAACCCGATTTCCTAAACCCAAACCTTAACCTAATCTCAATTCCCTAAAGCTATAACCTATAACCTATAACCTAAACCTAACCTAAACCTATAACCTTAACCTAAACCTAAAACCTAAACCTAAACCTATAACCTTAACCTAAACCTAGGTTTTGAGTTTAAAAGTCCATCCTAGGTTTAAACACATTACTCATGTTGGATTTTGCCATAGTTTAGAAGATTTGTAGGTACATTTTTTATTTCTTCATATATAACTGTATGTATATATATATATATATATATATATATATATATATATATATATATTGTATTTCTTCCTTTTGAGATGTGTACAAAGGCATGCTTGTTTGATTATGTTTACAAATGCTATTTTATATAGGTTGACAAGCTAAAGAAGTCAGTGGAGGATGAAATTCATTTTCTCAAGGGAAGGGTTTCAGAACTTGAAAGTGATCTTGTGTCGAAGTCCACAAAAGTTACATCTGTAATTTCAAGGAAAGAAGAAGCTCTATCTTCTACATTTGTTGAAATTGACCGTCTGAAGGAAGAAAATTCTGTAAAAACGTGAGCATTATTGAATGCATATGGAGGGTGTTTATTATGTTGGAGTGTATTTGTTTCTTGCACATGAGGGCATGCCTTAGTTGTAATTCTTATGATAGGTTGAGCAAAGTGAAGTATTGTTTATTTAGAAATGTGAATGTAGGATGCATTGTATGATTTGATTGCTATTTGTAATAAATGCATCGTTTTTTTTTTCCGATTGCATTTTATGTACTATTTCTATCAGTATTAAGCTTAGATGAGTTATCAATCACAGCAGGTTCTTGCAATGGAAACAAGTCGTATTATTACAATTTAAAAAAATAGCTATAAATATAATCTATAGCTATAGCTACGGCTTTTATCCGTAGCTATTGGTATCTATTGCTACGGATAAAATCTCTTTTGTTAAGGATATGATCCGTAGTACGTCCGTCACTATTGGTGGGGTAGCTAATTGTATTGCTACGGATATAATCCATAGCTATTGGTATATATTGCTACGGATATTATCCATAACTATTAGTATCTAATTGCTACGGATATAATCCGTAGCTTTTAATATCTATTGCTACGGATATAATCCGTAGTTACACCTTTAGCTACACCACCAATAGTGACGGACGTGCTACGGATTATATCCATAGCAAAAGGGCTTTTGCTACGGATTTCGGCCGTAGCCTTTGCCCGTTTTTCTTGTAGTGAAAGGTTTCAAGGACTGACAATGTTGGAGAATTTATTTTCATTAAGTTTAATGATTATTGTAAGGATGAGGGGATCATCAGGCATAACACAGTGTGTCACACGCTCGAGAAAAATGGTGTGGTTAAGCGAATAAATTGAATTCTCTTGGATAGGGCCAGATGCATGTTAAGTAATGTTACGTTCGGCAAGGACCTATGGATAGAGGCCGTTAACACGGCTTATTATTTAGTGAACCGGTCTCCTTCAACGACAATTGAATGTAAAATCCCAGAGGAAGTATAGAGTGGTCAAAAAATCGACTATTTAGATCTGCGCATATTTGGTTGCGAGGCTTACTCTCATGTATCGTCAGTTGAGAGAGATAAACTAGACCATAAAGCCAAGAAGTGCATCTTTGTTAGTTATGGTATTAGTGTGAAGAGTTACAGGTTATTCGACAAGGTCACACGTAAGCTCATCACTAGCCGTGACATCAGATTTGATGAAAACTCCCTATTCCACAAGAATGATCAAGAGGAGCAAGAGGAACTAGAAAGGTTGATCGTAGACATCTAGATTGACGTAGATGATACTCAAGTAGAGACAGATGTGCAGACAGAGGTATAGGATCAGGTGGAACAGCCACCTGTGAGAAGGAATCCACATGATCGTAGGTTACCGACAAGATACAGGGACAACTCTAATATTGCATATGCCCTTATTACAGATGAGGAAGACCTGTCTATTATTTAGGAAGCTCTTGATGAGCTTGATGCAGAAAAGTGGAAGGCGACTATGGATGATGAGATGCACTCGTTGCACAAAAATCACACATGTGAGTTGGAGGAGCTTCCAGTGGGCTGAAAAATGATCAGATGCAAGTGGTTATTCAAAAGGAAACATGATAGATACAAAACAAGGTTGGTAGCGAAGGGTTATGCTCAGAGAGAAGGAATCGATTTCACAGAAATATTCACGCCGGTAGTTAAGCAGGTGTTTATCAGATTCGTATTGACGCTGGTTGCCCAATATGATCTCGAGATAGAACAGATGGATGTTAAGATTGCATTCCTGTACGGGAAATTAGAATAATAGATTTACATAAAGCAACCAGAGGGCTACGAAGTTAAAGGAACAGAGAAAAAGGTTTGCAGGTTAATGAGGTCGTTGTATGGCCTGAAACAGTCACCTAGGTAGTGGTATAAAAAATTTGATTATTTCATGTTGAGTCAGAAATTTACTCGGAGTGAATATGATCACCGTGTCTATTACAAGACACTAAGTGATGGAAAATTTATCATCTTTGTATTTTATGTTGATGATATGTTGATCGTCTGTCATGATATGTCTGAAATCAACGTACCGAAGACTCAGTTATCAAGGACATTCGAGATGAAATATCTGGGGGTTGGGTTGAGGGTCAAATATCACATATTAGGCCCTAGTTATTACCCAGGTTTACGAACATGATACTGTTTAAAGGTCCGATTTAATCATGTTTGTGATGTAAGGTGTATTTATGAGCTTGGATCGAAATAAGGTGCTAAAGGTTGAGATTTAAATGCTCAAAATTCACTAGAGCATGGGACGAACTCCATGGGACCAAGATTGATAAATTTACATGGCAGAGATTTGAGAAAATCGAGAAACTGAAGCTCAAGTGGCCTAAAAGTCAGCTAGAATGCAAGATCACAGGGTTTCCACCATCCGTTCGGCTTGAAATGTCATACATGATCTGAGGACCATAAATTAACCGTACACTTCAAAATTCAGCCCTTAGATTAGTATGTAAGTGACCCGATGGACAAGATCAGACAATAACCATTAAGAAAGCATCTTGGACATCCTTGGGAGATCGGGACCCAAACTGAATCGATGGAAAGAGCATGAAAAATAACAAGTACTGATGAAATTTCGTCTCATTTGCACGGTGCAGTCAAGAGATATGGACGATAGAAGTTATAACAAACTAGAATGACAAATTTGTAAATAGATGGGCATCAAGCATACGTGAAGCAAATTGTGTTTTCAACAGTGAATATCATCCGCATAACAGCTGGCCGTGTGGGCCACCCTGAAGTCAGATCTACTTCAAACTTGGGACTATGGGCTATCATGACGTGATGAAAATGGTGAAGGGAGTAGATTTTTCGAGAGAACACCATGGTGGACCCCACCTAATTCAAAACAACTAGCCAAAGCAGCATTCACCCGCATGCTGCAACAGCGGGTGACGGAACCCGGTGAAACGAAGGGTTTCACCCCACCTTCCTACTCCATGTGTGGGCCACCTGACCAACGAATCCAATCCAAATTTGAGCCCATGCCCTAAATTGATAAGATAAGACTGATGGTCGGGTTGGATCACACCACATAGAGCTGCGCCACACCGTATTCCAGAGTCGGTCAAGAAACACCTTGACTCAATGGGATTCGAAAATCCCATCTCGCGCTCGCTGTGAAAGTAGACGATCGTCCATGGGATGATCGTGGGCCACCATAGTTGATCTCAACAGTTGATCCAAGCATCCACCATGAAGAAAAGGTCGAAGGGAGCAAAACCATGCCATTCATAAACATCCATGCACTAACTCGGACTCACAGCGACAAGGAAATACTACAGTACATTGAGTAGTGGTGTGGCCCATCCATAACTCGAATCTATTCCAAAATTTGGGCCATGATTGGACACTAACCTAACAAGCAAAAGGGTGGTGTAGATCCTCCATAGGGGACGCAAAAGTTGACCCCACCGAGTTCAGAAAAGGATCGGAACTGGACCCCTTACGCAATGAAAACGGACAGCTTCCGTTTGGAGAGTCCTTGACCCACTTCCACGAACTACACGGGAAATCCAGACCGTCCATCATATTCTAGGGATAAAACCGACCACATCCCCACTCCTTCCACACCAAACTCAATCGTGCCACTCAACATATTCCGTCCATAAAAATCCTCTTGCAAAGGACGCTAGCCGACTTAGCGACTTCCTAAATTTGTTGCTACGTAAGATTACACATGACCGCCTCTCCTTGCGTAAACAAAGACTCCAGCCATCCTGGCTGCCTATAAAACGTGAGAGAGAAGAGAGAAGTGTGGAGGGAATTCCAAGGGCTAGACGTGGAGCAGAGATAGAGTAATATTGATTTTTTTTTTTGTTTAGTTTTATTATTTGTTTTAAGATGTTTAGCCTCATCATGTTCATGAGTAGCTAAACCTCTTAGCTAGGGCATAAAGGTGAAGCTTGTAGCGTGATGGGAAAACTATTTGCTTGTGCCTTTGTTTAGACTGAACTGATGTTGATTTTAGTTAATTAAGGGAATGTTTTTAGTTTTTAATGGTCTGTTGTGACTAAAATTACAATGGGTCTGCGACAGCTTTGAGCATATTCCTTTCCTTTTTATGTTTATGACGTCAGGAAGCCCTGTTGTTCACCACCGTCTCCTGGGCATGGTTGGATGTCGGTACCCTTCCTAGCCTTCATACATCTTATGATTGGTTGTTAATTAGTTTAATTCTGTTGTTTGCTTTGTTTCCTAGGCATGGTTTGGTGATAGAATCCATTCTAATTCATATACCTTTCATCTCTTGAAAATTAGATCAAAATAAGTTCAGTTCGATTTCCATGCTTACATCGTTCAACTGGATGAAGATAGGACTCTAAGTCCAGTTGAGTTCTTGAAGAAGGCATAAGATCTCCCTGATATCTACAAGTGGATCCTCTGAATCCCTAGTTTCTTTCCTCTGAATTCCTTAAGTTTTAGATTAATATTTCACAATTATTCCTCAAATTACAATCGATTTAGATTTCGTCTTAGTCTAATTCTAGTTCTATTTAGTTTCAGATAACGTACAGATTTCAGTCCCTATGGATTCGACCTTGGTTTCATCGAGTTTATTACTATATCACAACCCTATACTTGGGGAGTGAACAGGTTGCAAAGAGGGTTCTTGGCATAGATATGCATAGAGACAGGAAGAAGAGCAAGCTTTGGTTATCACAGGCAGAATACCTTAAAAAGGTGTTGATCAAGTATGGGATGGACCAAGCAAAGCCGGTGAGAGTTCCCCACATGACTCACTTCAAGATTTCCTTAGAATAATGTCCTATATCAAATGAGGAAAAATAGGTTATGTCTCATGTGCTTTATTCGAACGCAGTTGGTAGTTTAATGTATGTCATGGTCTGTACGAGACCAAATATTTCAAAGGCAGTCGGTGTTGTGAGCAGATACATGTCAAACCCCGACAAGCAACATTGAGAAGCAGTGAAATGACTACTTCGATACATTTAAGGTACGAAAGACTATGTCTTAACTTTTGAGAAGACAGAGACAAAATTGGTAGGGTATGTGGATTCCGACTATGCAGGTAGCGTAGATTCAAGGAAGTTTACTCGAGGATACTCGTTTGTACTAGCGGGTGGAGCAATCAATTGGATGTTGAAGCTTCAGTCTGTAGTGGCTCTTTTCACGACCGAAGCAGAATATATGGAAGTGACGAAAGCATTTAAAGAAGGTGTTTAGCTTAGAGGCATGATAAATCAGTTGTGACTTCAGCAGGATGCCGTGCCGGTTAATTGTGATAGCGAGAGCACTATCAATTTAGCTAAAAATTCTGTTTATCACTCACGTACTAAACACATTGATGTTCGTCACCACTTTATCCGACAGGTGCTTGAGGAAGGAGGCGTAACACTGGAAAAGATTCACACCTACATGAATCCAACAGACATGCTCACCAAGGTCGTTCCTATAGAGAAGTTTAAGTTCTGTGCAACTTCTCTGGGCTTGGCGATGCCGTAAAAGAATGATGGAGTGTGCACGAGAAGCGTTGATTGAAGCTATGATATGATATAGAGATAAGAGAAGAGGTTAAGAAACTATATGATTGAAGATTGAAGACATGGTGGAGATTGTTGTCAGAAGTAATGTCTTCAAGCTTCTGCGCTGCTCGACCGGTCGAGAGCATGGCTCGACGGGTCGAGGGTCCACTCAACTGGTCGAGGCTCGCTCGACTCGAAGTCCAGCGATTATTGTTTTTATTCTTCCGCGCTGTTCGACTAGTCGAGGGATTGACTCAACCAGCCGAGGGTCCCCTTGACGGGTCGAAGCCCTCCTTCAACTAGTCGAGGGTTACGCAGATTCTGCATGGACTGCGTAAATTTGAGGCGGTTTCCGAACTTTTTCAAAGGAGGTGCGTAAGTGGAGTTTCCTAAACTATAAATAGGGCTCCCTAGAGCTATTCTAAAGGATTCTAGGGCTTTCTAAAGGTTTTTCAAGGATTTCTAAAAGGGTTTTTAGGGTTTCTAATGGGTGTAGCAAGGGTGAGATTCAAGGTTGTTTGAATCAGGTAAGTCCTCTCTCTTTGTAATTTCTATTTCATATTGGATTTATGTCGCATTGTGCCGTGGTTTTTTTTCCGCAAGGGTTTTCCACATTAAACCTTTGTATTCTCTTGTGATTGCTTGTTGCTCTTGGATTGCTATCCTAGATCTAGATCTGTGTGATTTAATAGCACAAATCCTCAACAATATCGACAGTCTAAGTTGAATATCAGCGGTCTAAGGTGAATATCAACGGTTCGCAATGAATATTAGTAGACCATTGTGAATATCAGATATCTAAAGTTAATAACAGAGGTCCTTAGTGAATATCCATCATCTTCAGTCCATGTATCTATCTCCGATGTGCATTTTTCTTTAAAGAATATCATTGAACTTACATCATATGGATCTCTATTATGTTGCTCTGACGAGATCCTTGTTGGAATGGATCAATTTTAGTCGATAAGAAACATGTATAATAGATGTTACACCCACCTTGCTGTTGATATTAACTAAGGATATGATAAAGATGAAACCCATGAAAGGGACAATTGTCGTGGGAGAGTACACCACTTCTCATGAAAATATAAATTAAACAAGCCACAAAAAACTCAACAGAATGAACAAAATAACGCTGGATTCTAACCGGAGTAAGTCCCACGAGGTGGCACAACTGTCTTAACTACCTTCAAGGTTGGTGTTCCCCTCTCTCAAACTTAACTCTTAGAAATAAATTCGAATGCCATCAACATTGGCCTTTTTGGAGTCCATGTAGCTTTTTCAACCATTTCTTTGGGATTCACGGTGCATCTCCTTTAAAATCTGGTACAACCATTAGTTGGGGGAAGAATTTGATGTAGAACGTGTCACAGAGATATTCCCAGCATGGTTGAGCCAAAAGAAGATGAATCGTTAATTGACCATAACTTTTGATCCAGGTATCGTTATGGGGTGTACAACCTATCAATCTTTACTGAAACGGGCCATCCGAGGTGAACCGACCCACAAAGTCGCATTTGTCCGTTTTGTCAGAAAATGCACACTTTCAACTCAAAAATGAATTTTTTGAAAATTTTTACTATTTTTAGTAATTCCGAATTTTTAAAATATTTTTAGAGTTTTAGATTTTCTTTCCTTTTAGAAATAACTTTTAGTTATACTAGGACTCTTCTAGAGAAAGTTTATTTGCAATTTTTATTTTTAGAAATTAGGCCTTAGAAGAGTTTTACTAGAATTACGATTTTTATTAGAGTTAGAATTTTGCTATTTTTAGTAATTACGAATTTTAGTTTATTTTTTTTCTATATTAATGGTGTAAGGAGACACATTAGGCAATTTATCAATAATTAATGAATCAAGTTCAAATTTATTAGAATTTATTTCTATTTCCTGCTTTCTTTTCTCATGGATTCGAGAAGTCTTTGTGAGGAGTCCAGAGAAGCTCCGTGGATTCGGAGTAGTTATCCTTATCACGTTCATCCCTGCATCAATTGGTATCAAAGCGAGGTTTTCCCTCGGGCCGATGACAAACAATGAAGGTATGAATCAAAATCCTGTGGATGGTGATCCAGGGATTCATTATCTTTTGGAAAAAATGGAAGCTTTCCACCGGGAGAGTCAGTTGACCATGTAAGGGCTGCAGGCAACCCTCAACCGTATTGCGGATGCGCTAATTCCGCCCTGATCTCAAAGTGATACTCAACCAGCCGTGGCCGGTATACGACATAACCCCAATTTCTACAAAGCACCATCAGATGATGGTAAATCACAGGCCACCACTTCGATTATGAGGAAACCACTATACATGCCAAAGGTAGAAATAGAATTACAGCGAGACAACATCTTTCACACAAGGTGCACTGCATACAAAAAATTCTGCAATGTGATCATCAATGTCAGGAGAGATGAAAATTTCGTGTCGAAAATAATGGTGGAGAAGCTACAACTAAATACAGAAAGACACCCATCTCCATACACGATTGGATGGATCAAGGAGGTCAACAAAACAGAGGTAATTAAATGATGTTGTATATCTTTTTCCATTGGTAAATATTATAAGGATGAAGTAATGTGTGACGTGGTCGACATGGAAGCTTGCCACATGTTACTTGGTTAACCCTGGCAAAATAATATTAATGCTACATATAGGGATCATGATAATCTATTTATCTTTATTAAAGATAGTAAAAAGATTATCCTCGCCCATATGGGAAGGGAGAACCAACCCAAGACTTCTAAAGTTGAGGAACAGTCTCTCACAACTGAACAAGCTTTTGTTGAACAATCTGAGGAAACAAGAGATATATATCCATTAGTTGAAAAGAAAGAATATATGGAGCCTGTAAATATCCTAAAAGATTTGAAGCCAATGTTGCAGGAGTTCAAGGAGTTGTGCTCGATGAACCCCCCAATAAATTGCCTCCCATACGAGATATATAAAATCACGTTAATCCCATCTCAGGGGCAAGTCAGCCTAATTGCCCACATTATCAGAAAAAATATGAGATCTTGAAGACAGATGGAAAGGAACTGATCAATATTAGTCAAATCAAGAAAAGCATGAGTACATGTATTGTCTCTTACGTTAATGCTCGAGTACAAAAAAGGGTTTTGAATATCGGATCGGTTATCTTAGACTCATGTGCCAAGTCTCTTACGTAACTCGAGGACGAGTTTTTTTCAAGTGGAGGGGTCTGATGTAGAACGTGTCACAGAGATATTCCCAGCATGGTTGAGCCAAAAGAAGATGAATCCTAAATTGACTATAACTTTTGATCCGGGTATCGTTATGGGGCGTACAACCTATCAATCTTGACTGAAACTGGCCATCCGAGGTGAACCGACCCACAAAGTAGGTCGCATCTGTCCGTTTCATCAGAAAACGCAAGCTTTTAGCTCATAAACAAAATTTTTAAAAATTTTTACTATTTTTAGTAATTCCAAATTTTTAAAATATTTTTAGAGTTTTAGATTTTCTTTCCTTTTAGAAATAACTTTTAGTTATACTAGGACTCTTCTAGAGAAAGTTTATTTGCAATTTTTATTTTTAGAAATTAGGCCTTACAAGAGTTTTACTAGAATTCAGAATTTTATTAGAGTTAGAATTTTATTATTTTTGGTAATTACGAATTTTAGTTTATTTTTTTCTATATTAATGGTGTAAGGAGACATTAGGCAATTTATCAATAATTAATGAATCAAGTTCGAATTTATTAGAATTTATTTCTATTTCCTGCTTTCTTTCCTCGTGGATTCGAGAAGTCTCTGTGAGGAGTCCAGAGAAGCTCCGTGGATTCAGAGTAGTTATCCTCATCACGTTCATCCCTACATCAGAATTTTAGGGCATAACCCTAAAAATGAGGGAAGGAGACATAAAGGGTGGACCACACAAGAGGAAACAACTTCGTAAGGAAAGACCACCATTATCTCTTTTATTGGCAACAATGATCTCGGATGGAGATAAAATCAATGCCCTCCAATGACCCAAGGAGCCCAGAATAACATGAATGGATTAAATCAATAAAGAAGCAAGCATTCTTCTTGTTTTTGTGGGACCGAAAATACCCCTTTCAAACTCATTTTCTCCTTTTGAGACAAGTAAGACCATACAAGGAGTAGCTATCGCAAATGCACATTTTCATCTTCAAAAAGATGAAAAAGGTGCTCTGAGGTTTTTGTGGAGCCCACTAGGTTGCTTTGAAGCAAATCTATCCCTTCTACATGTAAAGATGTTTAATTTCATGTTGTCGGCCCAAGTTTACGAGAAAAACTCTTCATAAATAGACCGCACAATAGAAAATAGTTCAGAATTAATGTAGAATGTTAGTGTAGTTGTGGGCCATAAAGAACTTCAAACAGAAAAAAAAAAATAAAAAATAACCTACTTCAGGTTCATGACTGTCCGATTAAAATGAATGATTCAGAATGGCCTAAGGGGTGGGGCCGAATTTCAATTTTTGGTGGGGCCCATGTGCTTTTTTGAAAGGCCTTTTATGTGTTGAGACGAGAGCCTATTGTAGGAGATGCAGCTGTGGCAGAGAAAT
The DNA here is from genome assembly GCA_030180095.1 of Magnolia changhungtana. Lineage (NCBI taxonomy): Eukaryota > Viridiplantae > Streptophyta > Magnoliopsida > Magnoliales > Magnoliaceae > Magnolia > Magnolia changhungtana. The sequence goes on along the minus strand of JASAUF010000562.1, from coordinate 242,211 downwards.
ATTTTTATCCTCTAAAAAATAAAAAATTAAAATGAGGACTGCAAAACCTTAACTTTGGTATGTACTAACTCCCCATATGGGCATTGGCTGCGACCCGTAACTAATAATCTGAGTGGGACCCGGACCGTAGGCCCACCTCGATATACGCATTGTATATCCACGCAGTCCAATTTTTCCAGCTTAGATCCCAAAAATGAAGAAGAAAAAATTTCAGGTGAACCACACCACAAGAAATAATGGTTACCGGCCATTAAAATCCTTCTGTGGGACACCAAGGTTTTGAATCAAGCTTTATCCACTAACATTACGGTAGACACTAGGAAGTTTTTAATAGTGAGCGTTCAATGTCCGCTGTTTCCTGTGGTGTGGTCCACCAGAAATTTGTATCTTCTTCACTTTTAAGACCATGGCATAACTAAGCTGGCAAAGCAGATGGATGGCGTGGATATACCATCCATGCATCAAGTTGGGCCATACGGTCATGATCCCACCCACATGGCTGCTTCGGAGTCAGCAGGCGCTCGACTGTTTTATGTAATGTAGGGAAACAATTGGAATGGGCACGTTTACTGTTAGTTTTGTGTTAAGGCTCATCTTGGTGTTGTCATGCCATTAGCTTGGCGTGCCTCATCAGGACTAAAGAATCAGCAAAAATTCACACTCCGCCAGAGCTCAGGTGGGCCAAACCCCTTGAATTTAGAGGGTTTAGGTATTATTTTATGAGTTTTGCCGAGCCGATCCGCGAATGCAATAAAGCTAGCTCATGTACACTCCACACACGTGCCAGCATGCTACATTGGTGGTAGATCCAATCCCTCCATCAGGTTGGTCCGACCATGTACATGGGATGCAAGGGGGGTCCACCATGATGATTATTAGAAATCCAACCTGTCTATCCATTTTTCAAGCTCAGTTTAGGACATGGAGTATCCAAGACTTAAGTGGGTCATACAAGATGAAACAGTGGGGAAAGGATGTCCTACCGTTGAAACCTTCCTAGGCCCCACTTAATGTTTATATGCCATCCAAATCATTTATAAGTTCATTTTCACTTGGATGAAGCAGAAAAACGAAAAACATAGACCGATACAAAACTTTTGTGGCCATATAAATATTTAAATGGTGGTCACTATTTTTATTTTTTATTTTTTATTTTTATTTTTATTTTTTTTAATATCTTAAATCTAATAAGATTCTATGCAGATTTTTTATGCAACTGCGAAAGTGCGAGATTTGTTTCCAATTTTATTTATGATTTTTTTCGATTTTGTTTGAGATCCTTTCTAAAACTATATATATAAGGCTTTTTAAAAGGATTCTAGAGTTTCTAAAAGGGTGGAGCAAGGGAGAGCTTTGAGGATTGCTCCTGTTTGGTAAGTCATTCTTCTTTGTAATTTCTACTTTCACGGTGAAGATCTATCGCTTTGTGCTGGAGTTTTTTCTCGAAAGAGTTTTTTATGTTAAATTTTTGTGTTTTCTTGTATTTGCTTAATGCTCTTGGATTGCTATCCTAAATCTGTTTCTGTATGATTCCGTAGTCTAAAACTCAACAATTCTCACAGTTTCCTCTCATGTGGTCCATTTGAGTTGTGGCTCCACCCTAATTTTAGTCGCATGCCCTAAGATTAGCTCGAAAACGGATAGACAGGTTGGATTTCTTACAAACATAGCAGTAGGCCACACCCAGAATCCCTTTGCAGGAACACCCTGGGAAAGCTTTGGCAGACAATCCGCGTCCATGTACACGTTGGAATCTGGTCCACTCAGCAATTGAGTCCCAATATCAGAAACAGGTAAATAGGTCAGAAAACTTCAGCCAAGTTGTTCAGAGCTGTACATTTATTTGAGAATCGTGTCCCACCTGACAAGTGAATTAATTTAATACCGTAGCTCCATTACGCTGGCTGGATTGAATCCGAACCTACCATGCACTGGGCACACGTGCATTGTCTACATAAACTTTACTGCACAAGCGTGTGGGCATAGCAAGGCTCATGTTTGAATAACTTTCGTACGGGTTAGCCCACGTGAATGCTGAATCAGTTCATTTGTTTTTTGCTTTTTCAGTCCAAGAAGGGTGGTCCACATGATGTACGGATCAATCCCACTTGTCGAATAAGATAAGAATTTTATGGCAGATAGACTGTTGATTCAATTGAAATATTTACAAAAATTTAAGTTTGATCCTGGGATGGTTTTGGACATTATCGATTCAATCTACAGGGTGTTGATTTGATCGATGGTTTGTTAATTCTGGTCTATTCAATTCATAGTGCGCGTAATTTATATAAGTGCGGGTCTTGTTTCTAAGTATACGAAAGTGTATAAATACTATTTGTAATCATGATTAGAGTTAAGCATTACATAAATAAAGTTTGAGAACCAAGGGTTTTGATGGGATCTAGGATTTTCCATCTCTTGTAATTCTTCTGATATAGTGGATTGATCATCGCTTTATGCTATAGTTTTTTACTACAATGGTTTACCACATAAAAAATCTGTGCTATCAGTGTTTTCTTATTCATTTTCATTCTTTATTGTGTGTTTGATTGGTTATGAGGTTGGCTTAAACCTATTAAGGGGGTTTCAACGCCCAACATTTCTTACATACAATGATCCGAACAATGAATATTTCTGGCTCTTTTCATTACACACCAAGAAAATCTACCTATTCTCTCCAATTACTAATAAGCGAGAAGAATTTATTGGAGAAGATTCTCCTCATGAGAGAAATCCCATCTCTTTTCTCTCCATCTTCCTCACGCAGGGAATGCAACACAATGACTTTCTAGGAGGTCACCCTTTCCTAGTATTAGTCTCACCCAAAGCATGCTTAATGGTAGAATTCTTGTGGGATCCAAAGCACCGGTGCTGGTATGACCGCTAGCATGAGAGTGGATCCTTCTAGCATTAAACGGGAGATAGTTGACATTTAGGAGATAGTTGACATTTAGGAGGATCCTTTACCGACGCTAATTAAAACCAGGCATCGAAAAAGGATCCCTATAAATAGAAAAAGACAACACTAACTCTATTTTCAACCATTCTCTCTTGATGTAGAGTGGGTCGCAAACAATTTCATGGCTAAGATGGACCAAAAAAGGCCTGATTGGATGCAAAAGTGATCCAGATCGTCAAAACCTTAAAATGACCATATCTCACAAACCAGAATGAGTTATCTGACGTGCCGTATATTATTTTGGGGTAGGAGAAGCTACTTTAACCACCCAACCTGTTATGTCGGGTTGCCCACGCTAAACTTGCGAGATTACATCAGATTGATGGTCAAAGTTCGATTTTATTTTCATTTTTGCTATTTTTAGTAAGTTTTATTTTGATTGTAACTCTTCATCCTTTGAACTTCAGGAGTTGTGTATAACATAAAAAGTTTTTAGAAAAATTCACATAGGACACTTATTATTTTTGGCCGAAAACCATGAGGTCAAGTAGGAATCATGTTCGTCTATAAATAGTAACTTTACCATTTATAGTAGGTCATGATTTTAGGGAGTTTTAGTTGTAGTTTGGTTCTAAAACTTCTTCTTAGGGTCCATATCATTATTTAAGAGATTGCAAGCTCGTTTCTTTATCATCAATCGATTTATTTGGAATTTTTAGAAATTATTCTTATTTTTCTTCTTTTCCTCATGGATTTGAGGTATCTCTGTGAAGAGTCCAGAGAAACTTCGTGAATTCGGAGTATTTATCCCCTTGAGGGGGTGTTTGGTGCATTGGTTTAAAGAGGATTAGGTGGGAGTGGGTTTTAATATCCCATGGATCATCCCAACATCCTGTTTGGGACTGGGTTGTGAAGCCTCTTCTTGAAATCCATGCCTGGGCAGGGGATTTCCTCATTCCTACTTTGGCCAGTGTTATGTGGACCCCACCATGATGTATATGTTTTATCCACGCCGTCCATCCATTTTGAAATATAACTTCAGGACTTGATCCCAAAAATGAGGTAGACATAAATCTCAGGTGGACCACACCATGGGAAAATAGTAGTGATTGAATTCCACCATTAAAAACCTCCTAGGCCAACTGTAATGGTTATTTGACATCTAACCGGTTGATTAGGTCATAAAGACTTGGATGAAGGAAAAAAATATATATCAGCTTGATCTAAAACTTCCGTGGCCCCCAAAAAGTTTTTAATGGTGGCCATTCAATCAACACTGTGTGGTCCACTTGAGATTTGGATCAAACTCAATTTTGGGCTCTTAACATAAAATGTTCTGGAAGAATGGTTGGACGGCATGGATGAAACACACACATCATGGTGGGGCCCACAAAGCACTGACCGGTAGTGGTAGGGTGATTTACCAATCTGTTTCCATTCTAGATGCCAAGCCATGGGATTAAACGACAATCCCTGACACCATGTAATTATTACATTTTCCTAATTCCATCCCACTTAAACCCATGTAATCCCATGCACCAAACACCCCCTGAGGAAGATGGTGTTCGACCTCAACATGTCCTTCCTTGCGTCATCTCCCTGCCCCGAATCTCTCCCTTTCTCCCCACCTTCAATTCTCTCTCCTCTCTCTCTCTCTCTCTCTCTCTCTCTCTCTCTCTCCCCTCTACAAAAATGGCAGCGATGTTACATAAATTTCAAGCTGTAGCTGCTCTTTCTTCATCTGATTCTTTTAATTCCAAGAGATTCTTGCTCGGGTCTTTCAAGTTGCTGCATCTACTGCCAGGTCCTCTGATGTAGAGAGGGTCGCGGATAATTACATCACCAAGATGGATCAGAAAAGGCCCGGTTAATGACTGATGTGATCCGGACTGTCGGACCTTAAATTAGGCGTATCTCGCAATCTGGAATGAGTTATCGGACGTAAAATATATAATTTTGGGTTAGAACGAGCTACTTTAGCCACCCAACCAAGCTATGCCGGGTTGCCCAAGCCGGATTTGCGAAATACCGCCAGATCGACGGTCATTTTCCTATTTTAATTCCGTTTTTACTATAAATAGTAAGTTTTAGTTTGATTATAACTCTTCATCCGTTGGGCTTTAGGATTTGCGTCCAATGCGAAAAGAGCTTAGAAAAATTAGGAGAACATCTTGGTGAAGCCAAATAGGACACTTACTATTTTTGGCCGAAAACCTTGCGCACTAGTAAACATCACAACCGTCTATAAATAGTAAGTTTACTATTTATAGTAAGTCACGAATTCTAGGAGTTTTAGTCGTAGTTTGATTCTGATTTCTTTCCCATTGCTTGGTATCCTTATTTAAAGAGATGAGAACTCATTTTTTTTTTAAAAAAAATTCATCAATCAATTTTGAATTTATTAGAATTTATTTATATTTTCTTACTTTCTTTCCTCGTGGATTCGAGAAGTCTCTATGAGGAGTCTAGAGAAGTTTCGTGGATTCGGAATAGTTATCCTCTTGAGGAAGATGGTTCTCGACCTCACGTCCTCCCCTGCGTCATCCTCTCTCTCTCTTATTCAAGAGATTTTCTCTCTTTTTTTTCCATCTCAATCTGATATAATGATCTCTCTCTCTCTCTCTTTAAATTTTATTTTGCCCTTCTTAGAAAGGAGCAGGAGTGTCTTATTGACAGATATGATGGTAGCTTCTTCGGCAATGGGAATCTAAGGGTTCACACTAGGAACATGATCACCAATGCAATTACAGTTAAAATCGTAGAACTACTTGGTGGTTATTAGTTCTATAAGGAATTGCCTCCACCTATTTGGAAATATAATCTATAGCTAGGATGATGTAAAGATGTCCAAAAGATTGGGGAAAAGGTCTCATGAAATCAATACACCGGTAATAAAAATACTTGACAATTAAGATCAGATTTTCATGCATCATATTTTTACATGATATTCTTTCCAATTTTTTTAGCATTGTTCACATGCTTTGTAAAACTCATGTGTATCTTTAAACATTGCCAAGCAATAGAAACCACATTGAAGAATTTTGGCGGTAGTTTTCTTTGCAGAAAAAATGACCTCCACAAGCTTGTGAGTGACAGGAGATGACCTTATAGTGTTCATTATTTGGAACAAATCTCATAATGATTTGGTGTAGGCAATGTTTAAATAAATAGGGATCATTCCAAAAAAATTTACATACCTCGGTGAAAAATCTTTTCATATCATGTGATGTCCAATGGATAAACAATTTTGCCTGTCACAAGATAATTTGCTATGTCAGTGTACCAAGGTAATTGGACAACAACAAATAATTGTTTATCGGGTAAAGTGTCTTTAATTGGTGAATTGTCAATGGAATATGAAAGAACTAGTCGAGACAAGTGGTCTGCTACTACATTCTCTACTCCTTTCTTGTCACATATCTCTAAGTTAAGCTCTTGTAGTAGGAGGATCCATCTCAAAAGATGTGGCTTATCATCCTTTTTTGAGAGAAGATACTTGAGCATTGTATGGTTAGTGAACATTATAATTTTTTACTCAATCAAGTAAGATATGAATTTGTCTAAAGCAAACAGTACAACAAAGAATTCACTTTCCGTGGTGAAGTAATTTATTTGGGCACCATTTAACGTTCTACTTGCGTAGTAGATAACATGGTTTCTTATCCTTCATTTGGCCTAAAACAACCCCAATAGCATAGTTACCAGTATCACACATATTTTCAAAAGGAATGCTCCAATCAGGTGGCTGCTTGATTGGTACGGTTGTCAACATATCTTTTAGCTTTGTAAAAGCTCTTGTCATGAATCGGTATACTCAAATGGGATATCCTTTTGAAAGAGGTTACTTAATAGTTTAAAATTTTGGCTAAAGTCCTTAATGAACCTCTTACAAAATCCTACGTGACCTAAAAAAGAGTGAATGCTAAGTATGCCTCTTGGAGCTGAAAAATTAGCAATCAAATTTATTTTGGCCTTGTCCACTTCAATTCCAATGGGCGAGATCACGTGTTCAAGGACAATTCTTTTCTGAACCATGAAATGGCACTTTTCCCAATTCAAGACAAGGTTCTTCTCTTCACACCTTGTCAAAACTAAATTTAAATGCTCGTGGAACTTGTCAAACATACTTCCAAAAATGAAGAAGTCATCCATGAACACTTCTAAAAAATGCCCAACCATGTCTAAAAAGAAACTAAGCATGCATCTTTGGAATGTCGCAGGAGTGTTACATAGCCCGAATGGTGTCATTTATTAATAAAACGTGCCAAAGGAGCATGTAAAGCTAGTCTTCTCCTAATCTTCAAGGGCTATCTCAATTTGATTTAGCCCGAGTACCGGTATAGAAAGCAATAGTAAGAATGACCGGACAATCTTTCCAAAATTTGATCAATAAAAGGTAAGGGAAAGTGGTCTTGTAACGGTATTCAACTTCCTGTAGTCCATGCACATTCTCCAGCAAGTGGTAACTCTAGTTGGCATGAGTTCATTATTGATATCACTACAAGAAACAGCGTTTTTAGCGACGAAAAAAATTTTGTTGGTAAAAGTAATGTTTTACCGACGAAATTTTTTTCGTCGGTAAAACAACATGTTTACCGACGAAATTTTTTTTTCGTCGGGAATAATTTTTTTATCGATAAAACTTTTCGTCGGTAAAAGTAATTTTCCTGCTAAGAGTTTTACCGACGAATATTTTCATTGGTAAAAAGCAGACTACTTTTACCGACGAAAAGGTTCATTGATAAAAGTGTTGTGTATTTAAGTTAGAAAAATTTCCCCCTGAGTTTTACCGACGAACCAAAACCATTGGGAATAATATTTTTGGCGATGAAACTATTCGTCGGTAAAAGTGTAGCATTTTTAAGTTAGAAAATTTTCCACTAATAGTTTTACCGACAAATATTTTCGTCGGTAAAAAGCAGCGAGCCACTTTTTCCGACGAAACATTTCATCGATAAAAGTGTTGTATATTTCAGTAAGAATATTTTCGCCTTACCTTTTGCCGATGAACCAAAACCGTTGGGAATAATATTTTTACCGACGAATCATTTCGTCGGTAAAAGTATTGTATATTTGAGTTAGAAAATTTTTGCCCTGCCTTTCATTGATGAATTAAAACCGTCGGGAATAATATTTTTAGCGACGAAATATTTCGTCGATACAAGTGTTGTATATTTAGAAAGTTTTCGCCTCGACTTTTACCAACGAACCAAAATCGTCGGGAATAATGGTTTTATCGTCAAAAAATTTCGTCAGTAAAAGTGCCGTCTTGTTCACTTAGAAAATTTTCGCCGAGTTTTATTGACGAACTAAAACAGTCGGGAATAATGGTTTTACTGGCAAAAATTTTCGTCGGTAAAAGTGATGTCTTTTTAAATTTTCGCCTTAAGTTTTACCGACGGACTAAAACCGTCAGTAATAATGTTATTACCGACGAACATTTTCGTCGGTAAAAGTGTTAAGTTTTTCACTTAGAAAAATTTTGCACTGTTTTGGAAACCTTCACGGTAAGGTTTTTATTGACGAAAAGTTTCGTCGGTAAAAGTGGTAAGTTTTTCAATTAGAAAATTTTTGCACTGTTTTGAAAAGTTTCGCAGTAAGGTTTTTACCGACAAAATGTTTCGTCGGTAAAAACATTTTTCCAACAAAAAATTACTTTTTACCGACGAAAATGTCCGTCGGTAAAAGTGTTATATTTTTAAGCCAAAACATTTTCGCGTGGATTTTTACCGATGAAAATGTTCGTCGGTATAAAACAGAAAACCACTTTTTTGCGACGAAAATATTCGTTGGTAAAACTCTGGTCTATATAAGAACAAACTAATTAATTTAACAATCCATGAATTTGCATCAAGGGGTCTCCATGTGGAAAATAAACTCATTAATTCAACAATCCATGAATGCATAAAAAGAGATCTGTATAAAATAAATGCTATCACATATCTTTGCCAAAAAAAATATAATTGCTAATTTAGATTAAAACAATGTTGCTCCTTTATTTAACAAATGGTCTCTTGGTTTAAAAGTCTAATTCTAATGTTTTCTTAATAATATCTAAGAGCATATAAAGATTCTAACCTATTAAGTAAATGGAAAATAATTAAAAAATGTTAACATAAATTAAATTTATAAGGCTACTCATAAAATTAATATACTAAACTCATTGATGTATAACTACTCATAAAACAAATATACTGAACTCATTGATTTGCTTGACTTGGACAATACAAGCTAATCCCACATAACAAACTGAGAATCCGAAACTATGACAGAGGCCTGATCCACATAACAAGATAATCTCACATAATCAAATGTTTTTAAAATATACATTTTGAAAATAATATGTTATTTTTAAATGGAAATTGAAATTTATCTGTGAAAAATAAAATTACTAAATTATTAGGCACATCCACTAATTGAACCTTTAATCGTTTTTGGACAATCTAATCAGTTCAGATTGAAAAGTAAATAACTTCAGATGTTTAAATCAAATTTCACCGAAATTGTTGATCAATCTTGTATGCCCAATATCTTTCTCATATGTAGCCTGATTGAGGTGAGTAACTAGTCAAATTGAGAGTATTGATCAGTAAAATAGAGTGAATGGACCAGACATGTAAAATGGGCCAAATATTCTGGTCAAAATTGTGACCCAACTTACTGACCTCGTGAGAACCTAAGAATTGATGTTAGTAAGTTTTGTGGGCCCCATCATGATGTGTGTCGAACATCAACACCGTGGTTTTGATGTGTCCCCTTTAGGTTATGAGATATCTCAAAAATCATCTATATACGAAACTCAAGTGGGCCATACCATCTAAAACTATGTGAAGACGTCCTAAAAAATATAAAAGCACTTGGTGGGGCCCACATGAGTTTTGGATGCGGTTGAAACTTGGTCTGACCCCTCATCCAAGAGGGACACACATAATGAGTGGGTTGGATATATGAATCACATTTAAGTAGGCCCAATATATGATTATGATCAATGTCTTAAGGAAACCCTTCTCAACTATATTTAGGTGAATTACTCGTTACCCTTACCAGAGTAAACTCCATGGGGTCCACTGTTATTTATTTATTTTATCCACTCTATTCATCCATGTTAACAGATAATTTGAGGTTTAAAGAACAAAAAGGAAGCATATCCAAAGCTCAAGTGGACCACACCACATGAAATAGTGTGATTGAACCTCTACCATTTAAAATTTTTTGGAGGCCATAGAAGTTTTAGATCAAGTTGATGTTTGTGTTTTCTATTCATTCATATATTTTTGATATTATGAACAACCTTTAACCATTTTTGGACAATCTAATCAGTCCAGATTGAAGAGTAAATAACTTCAGATGTTTAAATCAAAATTCACTCAAATTGTTGATCAATCTTGTTTGCCCAATATCTTTCTCATATGTAGTATGATCGAGGTGAGTAACTAGCCAAATTGAGGGTAATGATTAGTAAAATAGAGTGAATGGACCAGACATGTAAAATGGGCCAAATATTCTAGTCAAAATTGTGACCCAACTTATTAACACCCTGAGAACCTAAGAATTAATGTTAGTAGGTTTTGTGGGGCCCATCATGATGTGTGTCGAACATCAACACCGTGCATTTGATGTCTCTCCTTTAGCTATGAGATATCTCAAAAATCATCCGTATACGAAACTTAGGTGGGCCATACCATCTAAAACTATGTGAAGACATCTAAAAAAATATAAACAGTACAATATTGGATGTCATACCATTTTGGGGCCATAAAAGGTTTTGGATCAAGCTGATTTTTGTTTTTCCCTTCATCTAGCCCTATATGACCTAATCTACATATTGGATGTCAAATAAACAGTATAGTGAGCCTTAAGAGGATTTTAATGATGGATATCCAATTACTATCGTTTTCATGTGGTGTGGTGCTCCTGATATTTCTGTGGTGGGGTCCACTACAGATTTTTATCTGCCTCATTCTTTGGCTCATGACTTAAAATGATATCTCAAAATGGATGGACAGTGTGGATATAACAAATACATCATAGTGGGCCCCATAATACTTGGTGTCGTCACCGTATGACATCCAAGTGGGAAACAGATTGATTACTCCCCCTGACACCAGACCCATGGCTGGTGGTCGGTGCTCTATGGGTCCCACCATGATGTATGTGTTTCATCCATGCCATCCATCCATTTTTACATATCATATTAGGGCTTGATATAAAAAATGAGAGGGATATAAATCTCAGGTGGACCACAACACATGAAAACAATAATGATTGGATATCCACCATTAAAACCCTCCTAAGGCCCACCGTACTTTTTATTTGACATCCAATCTGTTGATTCGGTCATATAGACCCAGATGAAGGGAAAAAAAATATCAGATTGATCTAAAAGTTTATATGGCCCCTAAAAGGTTTTTAATGGTCGACGCTCATTCAACACTGTTTCCTATAATGTGGTCTAGTTGAGATTGGGATATACCTCATTTTTTTATCTCATACCATAAAATGAAATGGAAAAATAGATGGACGGCAGGGATGAAACACATACATCATGGTGGGGCCCACAGAGCACCGACCACCAGCGTCCATCCTCGGTGTCAGGGCGATTAGCTAATCCGTCTCTGAGAGAGATTTGAAGTCTCTCTCTCTCTCTCTCTCTCTCTCTCTCTCTCTCTCTCTCTCTCTCACTCTCACTCTCGCACCCTCTCTTTCTCTTGGTCCTCTCTCACTATCGCGCACCCTCTCTCTCTCTCTCTCTCGGTCCTCTCTTAACCACGCCCTCTCTCTCTGTCTCTCTCTGTCTCTCTCTGTCTCTCTCGGTGCTCTCTCTCACTCTTTCTCAACAGCACCCTCTCTCTCTCTCTTGGTCCTCTCTCTCTCGCGCACCCTCTCTCTCTCTCTCTCTCTCTCTCTCTCTCTCTCTCTCTCTCTCTCTCTCTCCTTAGAGCTCGGGAACCCTATTTTCGGCATGGACTCGTGATCGGGGCTCCAACTCAAATAGGAAGTTGTTCTCTTCCTCTAAAGCTCGGTTGACCGTGAGGTATCTCTCTCTCTCTCTCTCAATCTCTCTCAATCTCAATACTGATTGAAACGATTTGGGGATTTAGGGATTTAGGGATTTAGGGATTTGGGGATTTAGGGATTTAGGGAGTTGGGTCTAATACACAGCTGAACCTAAGCAGTCCAAAATAGCTGATAGAATGTTGAGGAAATATTTGATCCCTGACCCAAAGTTAATGCAGTGTAATCAGGTTTTCAGTTTGAATAAGTGGGGCCATGGTTCACTGATCCAGATCATCGGTCTGTTGTGCTGTGGATGGTGCACCATGGATGCACCAAACTAAAAAAATCTCCCAAGATTGAGAGATCCTAACCACCAATCTGTAGCCTTTTTCAGCGAATGTGGATTGTTGCTGGTTGTTTCAATGTTTGTTTTTCTATTTTAAGGGCACAAACTGAAAGCTCAGGATGTTTGATCAAGAAGACTTTGGGGCATAATCCTTCCATGACAGTGCACAAAGATAAGTGATGCGGACACTAAACTATTTAGACTCATTAGTATGAGCTGAAGATGAGCTTATATATATTATCATCAAGACAAGGATCAAATAGTTCCTCTAAAAATGGTAGGAAGTGGGTGTGCGAGTGGATGCAGAAACTAGTAGTAAATAACCATTTTCAAGCCCAAAGTTTGTAAGAATTGTGAGATTATGAAGCAGGAAAAAATGGTAGAGGATTTTTTTGCAACTATAGGGTGAGCTACAACACAACAAATGAATATATATATATATATATATATATATATATCTTGGCAACGAACATGACATGTAGATAGGATGAAATTTCTGTTTTTAAACTAGAATGACATGCTTTTTATTTTTTGGATGATAGAATATGAAATATGATAGTCCTAATTGGGTTGAGGGTCAACCCAAGCCCAACTCAACTTGAAGAGGACCCAACACCAACGCCAACTTGACCCGAGGTGCTTGACCCAAAGTCCTTTATGGCTGACCAACCCAACTCGATCCAAATGCACGTTATTATTCCCAACTTGACCCAAATACACATGATAATTCCCAACCTAACCTAAATTTGCTTAACCCGAACCCAACCCAAATTCAAATCAGGTTGGCATTTTCTGACCTGAACCAGACCCAATGACCTTGATAACCCAAACCCACTTGGTCCAAACTCAGGTTGGGTTGTAGCCCTATGGCTGGCTTGCCGTAAGAATGGTAGTGTAATTCTTTTTTTAACAGTTTAGATTATGTCACCATAATTTGGTCTATGCATTTCGCTTTTCCTAAAGCTTTTTTATGTTATTTATTTATTTGTTGCAAAACAGGCCCACGATCTTTCTTGCAGCCCAATCCCAGGATCTATCTTCCAATCCCTTCTAATCCCTTCCAATCCCATCCAATCTGTCTGGCTAAACAGGCCCTAAGAGTGTACTGAGTAACTCAGTATGCAATCCGATGTCTCTCTATAGCACCTCCTATGTATACGGGCCCACCACGGTTTAAATGTTAAGTCCACGGAAATGGATTGGCATTTTTTTTATTGGTTAAAGTTAAAAATCTAGGTAACAGCACCCAAATGCCTATCCTTTAGGCATTTTGTTGACTTTTCAAGTTAACAATCAAGGTTAGGGTACCTAAATTCCCATTCTTTACATAATTTTGCCCACTTTTCAAGTTAAAGATCCGGTATAGGTACCTACATTCCAATTTTTGAGGCATTTTGCCCACTTTCCAAGATTAAATTTCAAGTAAATGCATTTTGCCCACTTTACAGATCATTTTAGGGCTTTATCCCAAAAATTAGAGGGATGTAAATCTCAGGTGGACCATATTAAAGGAAAACAATAGTGATTAGATATCCACCATTAAAATCCTAAGGCCCACTGCACTTTTATTTGACATCTAGTTTGTTGATTAGTCCAATCTGTGGATTAGGTCATTCAAAGTTAGATGAAGTTAAAAAACAAAGATCAGCTTGATCCAAAACTTTTATGGCCCCCAAAAAGTTTTTAATGGTTGACGTTCAATCAACACTGTTTCCTGTAATGTGGTCTACTTGAGATTGGGATATACCTCATTTTTGGGCTTATACCATAAAATCATATAGGAAAATAGATGGACAGTATGAATGAAATACATACATCACGGTGGGGCCCACAGAACACCTACCACTAGGAAGTTTTAAAGTCTGGGTGTCACTTGAGCTTTTGATCTGTTTCATTTTTGGTTATGTTATAAAATATTTCATTTTATTTAATAACAATTTCAGTATAACCTATTTATTCCTTGATTGCTAAGTACATATTGTTCTATTGCCTTCTGTTGCCTAAAATTGTCCTTGCAAACCTTAATGAGCTTGTATATTACATTTTTTTGTCTTAAATTATTATTGTGATTAGTTAGTTTATAGTTGTGACTTGTAATTATGATTTGTAAGTTAGATAATTAGTTACCTATTTGAGGATTTCTATGAGGCCATACATAGATATGGTGTGTCTTTGGTGGCATAGAAATCACTCAAATTGTCCAATTTTGGACAGTTCAAGGTTTGATGGATAGTATGCTTTCATATAATCTATTTAAATGTTCATGCCTGATCTGCGGTCCATCTCCTCGTTTCTCTCTGGATATGTTTTTTCCGTTTCGTATCCAATGCCATATATCTTTACATTGCTTTAAATATTTGACATCGGAATGTAACGTAATATCAACTTATCTGGAGAGGCATGGGGAGATGCTGCCGAATTTTCGGCATGAACGTTTAAATAGGAATATGAAAGTATTACAATCTATCCAACCTTGGATTGGTAACTAATTTAGGATTTAATTGTATTAGCTTAGAATTAATGGAGCAAACCCGGATGTGCGTTGAAGCTGTTCGGATGTTGAACGGGGGTCCCTGGAAAGTGGGAATCGCTGTTATGACCATGATGAAGTTGTCCATTTTCTATGGACAACATTGGAGTGGCCTGGCTATTTGGACAGACCGTGTTTATGTATTTGCTCGAAATTGATGGAGCAGATTCGGATGTGCGTCGGAGCTATCCGGATATTGAGTGGGGGTCCCTGGAAGGTGGGAACCGTTGTTATGACCATGATTCAACTGTCCATTTCCTATGAATAACATTAGAGTGGCCTGACCATTTGGACAAGCCGTGTTTATGTATTTGCTCAAAATTGATAGAGCAAACCCGGATGTGTGTCGGACTATCCGGATGTTGAGCAGGGATCCCTGGAAGGTGGGAACCACTGTTATGACAATATTGGAGTGGCCTGGCCATTTGGATAGGCCGTCCATTTCTTATGGACAACATTGGAGTGACTTTGCCATTTGGACAAGCCGTGTTTATATCTGTATTTGCAGGGACCACACCTTTAACCTAAACCACACCTTAAACCTATAACCTAAACCTAAACCTAAACCTATAACCTAAACTTTAACCTATAACCTATAACCTATAACTTAAACCTATAACTTATAACCTAAACTCAATTCCCTAAACCTTAACCTATAACCTAACCTAAACCTAAACCTATAACCTATAACCTTAACCTAAAACCTAAACTTTAACCTATAACCTATAACTTAAACTCAATTCCCTAAACCTAACATATAACCTAACCTAAACTTAAACTTTAACCTATAACCTATAACCTAAACTCAATTCCCTAAACCTTAACCTATAACCTAAACCTAAACATATAACCTATAACCTACACATAATTCCCTAAACCTTAACCTGAATTCCTAAACCTAAATCGAAAACCTAAATGTATTCTCAAATCCCTAACCTAAACCTATAACCTATAACCTAAACCTAAACCTATACCTATAACCTAAACTTATAACCTTAAACTAAACTTATAACATTAACCTAAACCTAAACCTATAACCTAAACCAAGAACCTTAAACTATAACCTAAACCTATAACCTTAACCTATAACCTAAACCTATAACCTAAACCAAGAACCTTAAACAATAACTTAAACCTATAACCTTAACCTATAACCTAAACTTATAACCTAAACTCAATTCCTCCTCCTATAACCTAACCTAAACCTATACTTATAACCTAAACCTATTCTCAAATCCCAAAACCTATAACTTTGAACCTAAACCTAAAACCTAAACCTAAACTATAACCTATAACCTAAAGCTAAACTAAACCTAAACCTAAACCTAAACCTATAACCTATACTTATAACCTATACCTACAAACATTAACCTAAACCTAAACCTATTCTCAAATCCCAAAACCTATAACCCAAACCTAAACCTAAACCTAAACCTATAACCTAAACCTAAACCTAAACCTGAACTTAAACCCTAAACCTAAACCTAAACCTAAACCTAAACCTATAACCTATAACCTACAACCTTAACCTAAACCTTAACCTAAACCTATAACCTTAACCTATAACTAAACTTATAACCTAAACTCACTTTCTAAACCTTAACCTATAACCCAACCTAAACCTATTCTCATCCTAAAACCTATTCTCAAATCCCAAACCTATAACCTAAACCTAAACCTAAACCTATAACCTGGCCTATGGCCCAAACCTAGGCCTATAACATAAATTCCTAACCTTAACCTAAACATTAAACCTTAACCTAAACATATAACCCAAACCTAAACCCGAACCCGATTCCTAAACCTTAACATAAACATATAACGTATAACCTATAACCTAAGCCTATACCTAAACCTAAAACCTAAACCTAAACCTAAACCTATAACTTAAACCTAAACCTATAACCTATAACTTAAAGCTATAACCTAAACTTAAACCTAAACTTAAACCTGAACCTAAACTTATATAACCTATAACCTAAACCTAAACTTATAACCTATAACCTAAACCTATAACCTACACTTATAACATAAACCTATAACCTATACTTATAACCTATAACCTACAACATTAACTTAAACCTAAACCTTAACCTAAACCTATAACCTTAACTCAATTCCCTAAACCCTAACCTATAACCCAACCTAAACCTATACTTATAACCTAAAACTATTCTCAAATCCCAAAACCTTTAACCTAAACCTAAACTTATAACCTATAACCTAAACCTAAACCTATAACCTAAACCCGAACTCGAATTCCTAAACCTAACCTAAACATATAACCTATAACCTAAACCCGAACCCGAACCCGACCCAAACCCGAACTGAATTCCTAAACATTAACCTAAACCTATTCTCAAAACCCAAAACCTATAACCTAAACCTTAACATAAACCTAAACCTAACTCAGTAACCTAACTTATAACCTAAACCTTAACCTAAACCTAAACCTAAACTCAATTCCCTAAACCTAAACCTTAACCTATAACCTAAACCTTAACCTATAACTTAAACTCAATCCCCTAAACCTAAACTTAAACTTAAACATAAACCTATAATCTAACCTATAACCTAAACCTAAACCTAAACTCAATTCCTTAAACCTTAACCTAAACCTAAACCTTAACCTATAACCTAAACCTTAACTTATAACCTAAACACAATTCCCTAAACCTATAACCTAACCTAATCTTAAACCTATTTCTGTAAACTGACTCTAGTCTTTTCATTGTAGAGATGGATAAGAGTTGGATGGGAGCTAAGAATAGGTTTGGCCCAGAGTATAAACTAGGGGTTCAAGAGTTCATGAAATTTGCATGAAATCGGGCAGATTCAGGGAATAGGATTAGGTGTCCATGTTGAAAATGCAAGAACATGATTTATAAGACTTTAGACAAAGTAGAAGACGATTTATTCATAGTTGGGATTGACCAGGGTTACACTTGGTGGATCCATCATGGTGAAGATATTTGCCATAGAGTTGAGGCCACTGAAGTCGTTGCTGACTCAATTGTGTCAGATGATGAGGATGAACACGTTGACGAAATGCAAGATATCATAAGGGATGTATTCAGGGGAACAATTGCGGATACCGATTTTGCAGCGACAAGCAGTAGCCAAGATATTCCTCCTATGGGTGATGTCGAATCAGAGAAGTTTAGTAGGTTGTTGAGGGATGCGTAACGTCCACTTTATTCGGGGTGTGAGAATTTCTCCAAGTTAAATTTTCTTACAAAGTTACTTCATTTGAAGACAATAAATCGTTGGTGTAACAAATAGTTCGACATGGTGCTTGACTTGTTGAAAGAAGCATTACCTGACGGTGAGACATTGTCTACGTCTCATTACGAGCAAAATCCTTGATGCGAGACTTAGGCCTTGGTTACATCTCCATACATGCATGTATAAATGATTGTTTACTGTATTGAAAAGAGCATGAAAATGTTGAAGAGTGTCCAGAATGTGGAGAGTCTAGGTGGAAGTATGACGAAGCCAAGCGTAAGAAAATCTCCCAAAAGGTGTTATGGTACTTCCCATTAAAACCGAGATTGTAAAGATTGTTTATATCTCGCAAGACGGCTGAAGATATGAGGTGGCATAAGGAGAAATGCGTTCATGATTATAGTACACTGAGGCACCCTGCGGACTTTGAAGCCTGGCAAAATTTTGACAAGCAATATGACTAGTTTGCAGAGGATTCTCCTAATGTTCGACTAGGTCTTGCAAGTGATGGCTTTAATCCATTTGGTAATATGAGTAGCTCGTACAATATGTGGCCAGTGGTACTTATGCCATACAATTTACCTCCCTGGTTGTGTATGAATGAGTCATTTTTCATGATGTCATTGCTTATTCCTGGACCCAAGTCACCTGGGAATGACATTGATGTGTATTTGCGACCGTTAGTAGATGAGTTGAACGAGTTGTGGAGTCAAGGTATACAAATGTATGACACATTTGCAAGATAGACATTTTGATTGATGCAACGGTCTTGTGGACAATAAATGACTTTCCTGCGTATGAAAATTTGTCTGGGTGGAGCATGAAGGGAAAGTTGGCTTGTCCTACATGTGGTATTGAGACTTGTTCATTGTCATTTAAGCATGGTAGAAAAATGTGTTATATGGGCCATTGTCGCTTCCTTCCGAGTGATCATAGTTGGCGTAGGAAGACGATGATCTTTGATGGCAAATAAGATCATAGGCCACCCTTGAAAGTGCTATCTGGAAAAGATGTAATACAACAACTGAGTAACATTGGAGAAGTTAGATTTGGTAAGGCATCGCACTTGAAGAAGAGGAAACGTATAGTATTGGACTATAACTGGAGGAAGAAGAGCATTTTTTTAAAGTTGCCCTATTGGAGTGATCTGAAATTGCAACATAACTTGGATGTCATGCATATTGAGAAAAATATATGTGACAATGTCTTCGGAACATTGATGAACATAGAGAAGAAAATAAAAGACAGTTTCAAGGCTCGATTGGATCTACAAGTAATGAGTTTAAGGAAAGAGTTACACTTGCAACCACATGAAAATTTGTATACTATACCCGCAGCCTGCTACACATTGACAAAACTAATAAAAAAGCGTTTATATGAATGGTTGAGATCGGTGAAGTTTTTCGATAGGTATGCGTCAAACATATCTCGACGCGTAAATGTTACAGACTATAAGGTAACAGGAATGAAAGGTCATGATTGTCACGTCCTTCTGCAACGCCTACTATCGATTGCGATTCGTGGATTCCTGAGCAAGGATATCAGTGTAGCGTTGATTGAGTTGGGGATATTCTTTAAGGATTTGTGTTCAAAATTGTTGAATGTAGATGTTATTAAACTACTGGAGAGGGACATTGTCATAATCCTTTGCAAACTTGAAAGAATATTTTCCCCTGCTTTTTTTGATATCATGGTATACCTTGCGATTCACTTACCGCACGAGGCGAAGCTTGTAAGCCCAGTACAATATCGTTGGATGTATCCGATCGAAAGGTGGTACAACCTATAACAGTAAATTTTTATTCATTCCAAACTACATATATCCATGTTTTCGTACATATAATATAGTGGTTTTGTGTACAGATACCTTCACACACTAAAACAATTTATGAGGAATAAGTCATGACCGGAGGGATCCATTGCTGAAGCGTACATTGATAATGAGTGCCTGACATTTTGCTCCATGTATCTTCGTGGCATAGAGACTAGATTCAACCGAGAAGATTGGAATGCTGATGAAGGGCAGGAGCATGAACAAGGACTCATATCTGTATTCGCACATAATGTTCGTCCTTTAGGATCTCCAACGTTTTAAGATATGGACCTTGGGGACCTAGCAAAGGCGCGGTGGTATGTGTTGCATAATTGTGAAGAAATAGAGTCGTACTTAGAGTAAGTCTTCCTTCGATTATTATTTTCTCTTCATACGATGATCTTAATGTTTCTTGCTGATGACGTGGCATTTATGTGTGCGAACATATCGACTAGATGAAGTCCCAATTCTCGACAAATTATGATCGAATGCATTAGGATCAGTTTTCAGAATGGTTCACAAAACGTGTAAGATTTCACATTGTATCTCACTACACTTAGAATTTTCGTTGTATTGCACATTATTTGAACCTAAGAAAATCCCTAAACAATTACATTCTGTACATGATAATAGATGAAGACGTTGCGCATTAGCAACTATACGGATGCGTCTGATGCACTATACTCACTGACGTGTGGCCCTAATAGATGTGTGTATAGATATACAGATTATATTGTAAACGTGATTTGGTTCCACACCGAAGAACGTGAGAAGTATAGGACCACACAAAATAGTGGGTGGTTGTGAAGAGAATGCATGAGGAGGTAGAAATATACTTTTATGGCATTTTGACGGATATTATTGAGTTGAGTTATTGTATGAGAAAGCGAGTGTACTTATTTAAATGTAATTGGTGGGACATTGGAAATAAAAAGTTGGGAATATAGACTGACAACTACTTTACAAGCCTAAATTTATCTCGTAAGCGGTTTAAGGACGACTCATTTTTCTCGCCAACCAAGCCGAACAAGTATTTTACCTCGCCGACACCAAGTTAGGGGGCTCTTGGCACGCGGTGCAAAAAATAAAGCCCAGGAACATATTTGACATTCCCATATCAGAAGTTGAAGATAGCGAGGAAGGGGGAAATGAAATGTCTAGGGTTGAACAAGCATATCAAGAAGACATACCATCTGGGGATACAGGGACTGATTCAAGTGTTAATATGATGTGGTACAATTGGACAGAGATGATGTGCCACCTGATCATGTTGATACCTCAATAATACTTGACATTGTTAGAGCTGATAGTGGTTTCATTGATGACGACGTTGCAGACGATGAAGAGGAAATACTGATCAGCGATAGTGATGGTGAAGAAGAAATTGTTGAGAAAAAAGTCTTAAATCTGTTTTTTGGGTGTCGTTCGACTGGTCGTGGGTCAGCCACGATTGGTCGTAGGAGCTGGTTGATCGGTCGTAGCCCATTCGACTCAAAGTCTAGCAGCTATGTTTTTCATGTCCGGACTGCCTTTGACCAGTCGTAGGGTTTGTTCGACCAGTCGTAGCTTCGACGTAGCTCCTCTTCGACTAGTCGTAGGTTACGCAGATTCGTTCCGCGATTTTGCAGAAATCTGTGTCCTTTCACAAGTGGGATGTGGAGGGGAAGTTGCTTAAACTATAAATAGGTTTTTCTAGGGTATGGGAAAATATTCTAAGGGTTTCCAAAAGGGTGTAGCAAGGGTTAGATTCGAGGTTGTTCGAATCGGGTAAGTCCTCTCTCTTGTAATTTCTATTTTTCATAGTGGAGATCCGTCGCTTTGTGCCGTGGTTTTTTCTCGAAAGGGTTTTCCATGTAAAATCTGTGTGTTCTCTTCTATGTGCTTAGTGCCATTGAATTGCAATCCTAGATCTAGATTTGTGTGATTCCCCAGGTCAAAATCCCCAACAACTGGTATCAGAGTAATCTTGGGCACAGATCTGAATCTGAGGGATTAGTAATAATGGCGAACACCAGGTATGAGATTAAGAAGTACTCAGGGAAAAATAATTTTTAGTTATAGAAGATCAAGATGATGAGTTCCTTAATCACGCTAGGCGAAGATGGTGCTCTTGAGGATCGAAAGTCTACTATGACTGATGGTGATTGGAATACTCTTGATAAGAAGGCATTACATCGATCCGTTTATGTTTCACGGATGAGGTTCTCTACAATGTCATGAGAGAGAAAACTGCGGCTAATTTATGGGTGAAGTTAGAGGATGTTTATGTAAAAAAATCCTCTGAAAATTGCCCGCACTTGAAGCAACAGTGGTATAACTTCAAGATGGCAGAGGGTGGAGATCTGGAGGCTCACATCAGCAACTTTAATAAATTAGTTTGCAAATTGCTAGATATGGAGGAAGTAATGAAAGATGAAGAACAAGCATGTATGTTGCTGAATTCTCTTCCGGCGTCATATGAGTCATTCAAGGACACTATGTGCAGCATGAATAAAACCCTGAGTGTCGACACCGTTATTTCAGCCCTTCAAGGGAAGGCTATGAGATAGTTAAACGACGACATGGGGACATCTTCTGATGCACTATTTACAATGGGTAGGAATTCTGAACAAGGTACGGGTTCTTCAGGTTATAAATCCAAATCAAAGGGCAAGGGCAAAGGAAAGGTAAAGTGCTGGAATTGTGGAAAGGAAGGACATGTGAAGAAGGATTGTGGAAATCTTAAATAAAAAAGAAAAGATTCTGAGACTTCGTACATGGAGGCCAATGTTGCCACGTCAGATGGATCAGATGGATGTGATGGTGATGTTCTATCTGTGTCTTCGCTCAGATGGTCATATGATGATCGTAGGGATGAGTGGATGTTAGATATAGGGGCATCTTTTCACATGACTCCTCATCGGAGTTGGTTCGCCAACTACAGGGAGTGCGATGGTGGACAGGTGTTTATGGGCAATAGCTTTGCATGTAATGTTGTGGCTGTTGGTACGGTGCGCATCAGGATGTTTGATGGGGTGAAGCACACCCTGACTGATGTCAGGAATGTTCCTGATCTGAAGCAGAATCTGATTTCTCTTGGTGTACTTGAGGCAAAAGGATGCAAGTACACAGGTATTGATGGTGCTCTTAAAGTATCTAAGAGGGCACAAGTAATCATGAAAGTGCAACGACTGGGTAACTTGTACAGGTTGATCAGGAGAACTTCAAAAGGTGGAGCTGCAATGGATGTAGTGGATTCCACCTCTGCACGTGTGTGGTATGCTAGACATGGCCACATGAGCGGGCAAGGTGGGAAGGCTGAGATACGCGGACAGGGATACAGATCAAGTGGAGTAGCCACCTGTGAGAAGAATCACATGGCATGATCGTAGGATATCGGCAAGGTACATGGACAACTCCAATGTCACAGAAAATTTATCTTCTATTCAGATGGCTTTAGGTGAGCCCGGTGCTGAGAAGTGAAAGGTAACTATAGGCGATGTGATGGATTCATTGTACCGGACCGACATATGGGAGCTGGCGGAGCTTCTAGTAGGCCAGAGAGGGGTTAGATGCAGGTAGATCTTTAGGAGGATACAACATAGATACAAGGCGAGGTTGGTAGCGAAGGGCTATGATCAGAGAGAAGGGATCGACTTCTCAGAGATATTCGCACCGACGATATAGCAGGTGTCTATTAGATCCGCGATTGGCGCAGATTGGCCAATGTGATCTTGAGCTGGAAGGATGGATGTAGAGTCTGCACTTCTGTAAGGGAAAGTGAAGAGCAGATCTACATGAAGCAACTAGAGCGGTTCGAAGTTAAAGGGGCTGAGAAAAGACTTTGCAGGAGGTCATGGTTAGATCTGTCGCCTAGGCAGTGATTTGATTCCTTCATGATGAGTCAGGAATTGATGACATGTAGATCGCCAATTATGACATGTCTGAAATCAATGTACTAAAGACTTGGTTAAGTGGGAGATTCAAGATGAAGGATCGGGGGGCTGCAAAGATGGTTCTCGGCATTGAGACTGAAGGAGGAGTAGGCTTTGGTAATCACAGGAGGAATACCTTATGTGTAGGTATTGATTAAGGATGTGATGGGCTAGGTAAAGCCAGAGAGCATTTCCTACGCATCTATCCTCAAGTTTTTCTTCAGGACATGTCCTAAAATAGATGAGGAAAAGCAGAATATCTCATGAGCCTTATTCGAATGCGGTTGGCAGTGTATACCATGGTCTGGATTAGACCGGTTATTTCACAGGCTATAAATGTTTTGAGCAAGTACCCCGGTAAGCAATATTGGGTAGCGATGAGATGGTAAGAAGACTGTTTTTTCTTTTGAGAAGACAAAAGCAAAGATGACTGGGTATGTGGATTCCGATCCGACGGACATGCTCTTCTAGATCGTTCCTGTAGAGAAGTTTAAGGTTTGTGAAACTTCTCTGGGCTTGGCGATGGCATAAAAGGAAAACGGAGTGTGCAAGAGAAGCTATGATATAATGCAAAAATAGGAGAAGAGGTCAAGGAGCTACACGGTTGAAGATTGAAGACTTGGTGGAGATTGTTGAGAAAAAAGTCTTAAATCTATTTTTTAGGTGTCGTTCGACTGGTCGTTGGTCAGCCACGACTGGTTGTAGGAGCTGGTCGACCGGTCGTAGCCCGTTTGACTGAAAGTCCAGCGGCTATGTTTTTCATGTCCGGACCGCCTTTGACCAGTTGTAGGGTTTGTTCGACCAATCGTAGCTTCGACTAGTCTTAGCTCCTCTTCAACTAGTCGTAGGTTACGCAGATTCGTTTCGCGATTTTGTGAATTGCCGAAATCTGTGTCCTTTCGCAAGTGGGATGCGGAAGAGAAGTTGCCTAAACTATAAATAGGTGTTCCTAGGGTATGGGAAAGTATTCTAAGGGTTTCTAAAAGGGTGTAGCAAGGGTTATATTCGAGGTTATTTGAATCGGGTAAGTCCTCTCTCTTGTAATTTCTATTTTTCATAGTGGAGATCTGTCGCTTTGTGCCGTGGTTTTTTTCCGAAAGGGTTTTCCATGTAAAATCTGTGTGTTCTCTTGTATGTGCTTAGTGTCATTGAATTGCAATCCTAGATCTAGATCTGTGTGATTCCGCAGGTTAAAATCCCCAACAGAAATAGTCCTAAGCGATAGTGATACAGACGACGATTATTAAATGTACACATGATTTACATGTCATTTTTCAATTCGAATAATTTATATATTCAATAATACGTGAAAATTACAAGTCATGATTTATTCCTTTAATTGACTTGTTTATAATCCACATTTGTTGTTGAGTCAATTTCTGATCATGTCCTCCTCAAACCGGAGCATAGCGGAAACACGCAACATACTTGATCAGTTGTTGCAGATGGACTTTCTGGTCCTATATTCTTCTAGTAGGGCCAAAGAGATACCCAGTTTGGTTGGTGAGTGTGAGGCGGAATATATCGACGACAACTCAGAAGAAAGATTACACCATCTCAAACAAATTCCAGAGCTGATGGAGGTATATAACCGCGGGAAACTTGCTATGGAAGATGCGACGCACTCACTTGTACATCTGAATGAAGTCCTGAGAGACCAAATTTCTCCTATTGTAACTGCCGAGTTGGTTGTAACAATGTTGAGTGCTTCACGCAACATGACATATGCTTCTGAAGCGTATGATAACTTACGAAGGGAGTACTTCGGATAATTTACCTCAAAGTTATTTCGTATTACAATGAAATACGTGTATTTTACAATGAAATACGTGTATTTAATATAGAATGAAAATGTGTAATAGAATTTCTAAGGATTAATATAGATTAAAGTTTACAGTTTTATTATATTCTGCTTGCATTATAGTGTAATGGTCTAATCATATTTTAATAATCTCTCTAAGCATAAGCATAAATGCATTGTACCATCAACACTACTTGGATAATGTTTTATTATATTCCACTTGTATTAACATTGTTTAAATTTATAAGTTCGTAGCTCGCACATATTCAGTGATGGCACCAGGTGGGAGACCACGTCGTTCGTGCACTGGATTTACCCCTTCTACCCGTGATGCGATGGAGACAGCATCGACATCGCCGTCACATGTTGCATCGTAGGCATTTGATCCCTCAGTCGCGCATACACCGAACACTGCATGTAAGTTTAGACATATATTTCTTTTAATTACTTCTGTTTATGCTTAGACTTACATATTTCTTTTGCAAAAGCATCGTTGACTAGCCGACGAGGACGTGGACCCACACGTGGGTTACTTTTAGAGCGACTTATGTGTGAGGGTAGGGTGACGGTAGAGTTCCCACAGGACCACATTAGACCTGTTGGGAACAATGCCAGGTTGTTTACGTTGGAAGTCGGTGTCTTATGCCGATCTCTGATCCCCCCACCACCCCCTGTTGGAGGGACGTGATAGATGATGTGCGGCAGCTCATCCGTCACCGCCTTCAGGTAAATTTTAGTAAATTAAAATTTATTTTATAAAAGTTCATTTACGGTTAAGTTATTTTCTTAATAAGTTTATTTGCCTTAATCTATTATTTACGAAACTGCAGGATAAATTTCACTTGGATTTGAGTGTTTCGCACATTTCCCATGTCGTCGACGACATAGTCAAGGAGCGGTTCAAGGAGTACCGCAGTGACTTACACAAGCAATACAAGTGGTGCATGAGCCACGAGGAGGTCGTACAGTCCGCACCGCCGCACGGGACCCATGACGACTGGAGGATAATCTGCGATAGATTTTCATTTGATTCTTTTCAGGCAATATTTACGATGTCTTAAGGTAACAATTAAATTCGTAATTAATAATAATGTATTATGAATAATGTTTTTAAAAGAGGAGCAAAATGGGAAAGTTAGAAGTGAACCACGTGGCTGGTTCAAAGTCATTTGTACGACTTCGTCACGACATGGTAAGAAATTACTGGTAATTAATAAGTTGATATATTCTTTCCATGCATTTATATTAACTCTATTGTCCTTTCGATTGCGCATCGAGATTTCGTCACTGACCAGGAGCCCGGACCAGTAAACCTCTACAGAGGGACTCACTGTCGGCAGGCGACGGGATCTTGGGTACATCCTATAGCCAGCAAATTTGGGTAAAAATCCTTCCATTATAAAATTTAATTGCATTGAATTATAATAATGTCATTTGTTATGAAAATTCATGTGTTCATTATATGCGGCGATGGACACCTTACGCAATCAGCTCACTCCCGATGGTACTCAACGGAGTGAGCCAGAGATCCTGAGTCAGGTGCTTGGCACCCGTTCTAGATATATGCGTGGGCTTGGCCATGGTGCCAAGCTCATCACACCCGCTAGCCTCCAGCCGATCTATCGTCATTGGCGACAGCACCGTACGCCGAGCTGATATCACGGAGAGAGAGAGGTTGAGTAGCTACGGGTTGTCGTCCATGACATTAGAGAGCAGCTGGAGTGGCAGAGGGAGGAGCCGGAGAGGAGGATGGAGGAGTTGGCGATGTAGAGGGAGGACCAGGAGAGGAGGATGGAGGAGCTGACGAAGCAGAGGGAGGAGCAGGAGTATGATGGAGGAGATGCGGGTGGAGCATGAGCGACAGATGACAGAGATGTTTTAGGCTCTCGCTGCACGCTTACCCACTAATGGCCCACCACCTCTGCCTTCATCTTTGTGATTTTTTGTGTTTTTATTTATGATGTTAAACTTATATGTATTTATGTGGGAATGAATGTGATGTGGATAAGATTGTTTATGTTTGAATGAATGTAGTTTATGTTTGGATGGATTTACTAGTTTGGGTTTAGATGGATGTGAATGTGAATATGATGAAATATATTATATACAAGTGTATATCAGGAAGAATATGATGAAATATAACAGGTGTATATTAGGAATTTTATGCTGGATGAATGAAAAAAAGGAGACTTTTACCTACGAAACTTTTTGTAGGTAAAAGTCTCATACACGTTTTTTTACCTACGAAAATTTTCGTAGGTAATAGTCTCATCCATGTTTTTTACAGACGAAAATATTCGTCGGTAAAGTGTTGTAAATTTTTCGTAAAATATTTTTACCTATGAAACAAATCGTCGGTAAAAATTTTTCACGAATTTTTTACCGACGAAATAATTCTTTGGTAAAGGTTTTGTAAAGATTTTTACCGACGAAAAAAAATTCGTCGGCAAAGTTTTATACTTATTTTTACCGATGAAATAATTCATCGGTAAAAGTTTTCCAAATATTTTTACCTACAAAAAGATTCGTCGGCAAAGGTTTTTACTTTTTTTACCGATGAAATAATTAGCCGGTAAAAGTTTTCTAAATATTTTTACCTACGAAAAAAGTCATCGGCAAAGGGTTTTACTTTTTTTCAAAACTTTTCGTTGGTATAAGTTTTGTAAATATTTTTAGTGACAAAACTTTTTGTCGGTATAAGTTTTCTAAATATTTTTAGCGACGAAAATTGTCATCGGTATAAGTTTTCAAAATATTTTTAGCGACGACAATTTTCATCGGTAAAAGTTTTTAACTTATTTTTTTACCGACGAAAAAATTCGTCGGTAAAAATCTTCCCATTGCTGACGATTCAAATTTTTGTCGATAAAAGCCTTTCCCGTCGGTCTTTTATTGACGAATTTACCGACGAAAATTTTCGTCAGTAAAACGTTTTACCGATGAAAAAATACTTCTAAACGACGAAAATTTTCATCGGTAAAAGTGGGTTTTCTTGTAGTGTATTGGCTATGATGGTAATTGTGGACTTCTTAGGTATCACTTGAGTTGGGCTCACTTACTAACTATCATATATATGGTAGATAATACTCACATCCAATAATTTTAACATCTCCATCTAAACCACATCCCTCATGTTAGAATTTAATCGGCGTTGTTGTTGCCTTGATGTTTTGGCATTCTCCTCTAGGTGTATTCAGTGAATGCAAATCAGGGGGTCAATTCCCTCGAGATTCACAATAGTCCATCCTATGAAACTCTTGTGGTTTTTAAGAGTAGCAATCAACTTGCTCTCTTACTCATTATCCAAGTAAGAAGAAATCACCACTGGATATGTGTCTCATTGACTTAAATAAACATACTTTAACTCAGATGGTAATGGTTTTAGGTCAAACTTCGGTGGCTTGATGCGAGATGGTAGAGAGTTTGAGCCTATAAAGGGCAGTTTTTGTAATGCTCCAAATTTTTATAGCCCGAACACATACTCGTGCCCAAGAATTTCAGGTGTTAATAAAGTAATAATTGGATGCTTAAAAAATCTCACCTTTTTTTTTCTTTTCATTTAAATCACATTCAGTTACGTTCACAAAGGTATCCATTCACAAGAATAAAATTAACTGTTCTTCTTATTTCTTCAAGATGTAAAATTTAGCTAACTGTCTAATGCCCTCTCAAATGGGAGCTTATTATATTATCAAAGTTTGCAATGAAAAATAAATCTAAATGAAATGCTATCCTTCTCATTTATTCAGAAAAAAATCTTTCATAAAACAATCATCACCTGTATCCTTAGTCTGTTCTTCACCTGCAACGTCTGTTTGGTTGGAAAGGGTCAATGCCCTACTCATTGTGATGGTTATCCTTTAAGATTAATAATAATTAAAGAGATACATAAGAATAATGTAAGGGTTTCGATACGTCTCGTACTCCGCATTATGAGTGGTATTAGTATGCGAAACCAATATATATGAATGCATGCCTAGCAAAGTGTGTGCGGTCCATCACACGTAGTGATCATCACAATGTGGCAAATAATTCATATAAAACCTGGCTCGTCCTGCATCCCATACTATGAAGATTTATCGATGTGTCCAACATTACCATGGATTTACATGAACACCTTAAGACGACATAACACACAGATCAGATGAATTATGTGACACGATTTGTTCATTGAGTGATTATTTGCGACATCTAATCAAGCAAGTGATATAACATGCATGGTAGATTACTTACATTGATTTGTGCACCACTATCCAAAATTCATGGAATAATGTGTCGACTAAGAGGGTCACTATATGGAACGCATTACGATCATGATAAAATATATGAACCACTAGATGTGAGGCCTCTAATACAACACTTGCATCAATAGAGAAATAAATCGAACTATGAGAGTTTTGGAATTCCAAAACACATGCTCATGCCATAAATGGAGGTACCACAAGGCTGACCTAATAAAGGAGAAGAGTAGCAATAAACTAACTCAATAAAATAGAATAATAACAAATAGGCTAACTCAACAAAATAAGGCGAGATGAGTAAAAAGCCAACTCAATATAGAGTGGAAACACGCGTCGCTCTCAAAATTGGTAAAAGGCAAGACTTATATCCATCGCTTAACATGAATTCATAAAAATTATGCATAATTAAAATCATATCTTAACCATAATTCTTACGTGGATAAATAATACATAACATTCCTGAAAGTGCACCTGCTAGTGCCCTGGTTTGTCAAGTTACATGTATGGTGAGTCAGACTGGTAGAAGAACTCGATAGAAAGATTATTTCAAGCGTCTGCCTCAACCGGATGTGTGGAAGCTCATAATAGGTAAATCATAGCTTCACATCCCATGTCCCGAAACACCAGGTGATTAAAACCCTTAAAATAAGATAGACATCTTAGGATTTTATGGTGAGAAAACTTTTTGCAAAATAGGAAAATCTCTAAGTTTTTCTCGCCCTGTCGATTCTATCGAAGCACCCTCGATATGATCGACCTACACTGTCGATGTCCTCGATACCTTAACGATATTATCGATAAGAGGACCAAAATGTCCAGCAACTAAATATTCAATTGAACGGATTTATCGATATATCGATACACCTATCGATATCATCGATAAAAGCACTAAATATGTCCGGCAACTTCACAACTTATCTGGACGAATTATCGATGTATCGATACACATATCGATATCATCGATATTCAAAACTCGAGACCATAGAGAGTGGCTCGATAAGATCAACAAGCTGATTTTCGACGCCCCTGTTTTTTAATGAAAATCTCAAACTCCTTCAATATATCGATGACCGTCCGATATGATCTGAAATCAAATATCAATAAGATCGGAGGTCCATCGATGATATCGACAGTGGGCGCACATTTCTTACAGCAGTTGTTTCAGGTTATTTTTAACTATGATCGGGGGCCATTCAATCTAATCCATATTCAAATATCGATGATATCGACACCATATCAATTGCATCGAACAAAGCCATAAACTGTCCAGCAAGTTCAAAGATAAATCAGCTGGATTTATCGATGCCTCGACTCTGATCTCGATATCATCGACATTCAAATTCCGATGACCTCGACGGTTCCCCCGATCATTCATGAAAACTTGAAATATCTCAAAGTCAAGTCTCTCTCATTTTTCATGTGTCGATGGATCGATTCTGTCATCGATGGAATCGGAGTTCGAAATTCGATGACATCGACAATGGCTTCGATTCATCGACTAATTGGCAAAGAGTTTCAAAATCGTATGACATCGAGTCCGAGTCATCAAGCAGACCTTCGATGCTATCGAGAGTATACGCTCGATGATATTGAACCTGCTCGATGATATCGAACTCTGTCATAAATGTGACCATTTTATATCCGTTGGAACTCTTTGCCTATTTATAGAGGACTTCTCTTTTGTTGCTGTGAGAGAAAGAAGAGAGAGCTTTTGAGTGTTTCAACTTATATCCATACCTAAAGCCCTTTCTCTCAAGGGAGTTCATCCTCCAATCGACCCTCATCATTGATATTCAATAGAGTGGATTGGGGAATGAACTTCCGCATTCAAGGATCCTCCAGCTACTACCTGAATGGCAAATCATTATGCTGGGATGCCTTGAATGCATAAGATTGGAACTACTCTACCTTCCTTATAGGAAAACCTTTAGAGAGGAGTATTTCATCTTCATCTTGACCCAACCTCAAGCCTAGTCCTGGTATATCTTTTGTGTTGCAGATCAAGGGAGCAGAAGACTCTTTGTCAATAAGGAGGAGGAGATCTTCGGCGTTGTGCTTAACGGGACTTATCAACTTATCTGTAAGTATCTAGAGTCAAAGAGGACACTTGTGATCATTCCTTTCTAGGATTAGGTCTTAAGTGGTTCTCACCCTTTGAAGCCCTCGTAGGAGGCCTCCGGCGGGAGTGTACGCTGTGGGTGCATAGAGTGGACCCTTGCTCTTATGTAGGGCATAAACTGTTAGGTGCTTGTGTAGGTCATTGACCTGTGTGGTCTAAAATCCGGGTTCATAGTGTGGACCCTTGCTCTTGTGTAGGGCATAAACTGTTAGGTCCTTGTGTAAGTCCTTGACTTGTATGGTCTAAAATTCGGGTGCGTTGTGTGGACCCTTGCTCTATGGAGAGCATAAATATCTGGTTAGGAGTGAACCAGTAAAACTCTGGGTTTGAGGTGAACCGCGTAAAACCTCTGTAAAGGTTGAAGGTGAACCTGATTTAAAACCTTAGGTTTAAAGTGAACCCTGGGAAATCTCCTTAGTGAATTCCGGTACACTCAAGGGTTGAGTGTGACAGCCAGGAGTGGAGTAGACAAGTAGTCAAACCACTATAAAAATAACTGTGTTTGAGATGATTATTGTCTTTCATTTATGTGATTTCATTACATGCCTTTATCTCTGATTATCTGAGATCACACCTTATACACACACACACAGTCATATCCTTTACAATCTTGTCTACAACTTGTTTATCTTACAAGTAGGTTGTGATTGGATCCTCTACAAGGCTTGGAAGCCAGTAGAGTTACATTTGAGTAATCCTGAGAATTGCATACATGATAGGATTAGAGTGATAGGATTTTAAATAAACCATAAAAACTTTAAAAAAGTCCTATTCACCCCCCTCTAGGACATATTGGCATATTTCTACTTCAACTCAAGCGGTCTCCACCGCTATTTCAAGTCCATCAATTAATTGCATAAAAATCACAGTAAAAGGAAAATATGTAAAAATAAGACAAATCATGTATAAATCAATTCAAATTACTGCAAGCTTAAAGGAATCCCTCACCTTATCCTTAGATATAAACCTTAGGTCGATCTTGATGTAGGAGAGCTTCTACATGTGTGGAGAAGGAAGAAAAGAGATGAGGTGGGAAGGTGTAAGATTAAAGGAGTCCTCTCTCTCTCTCTCTGTTTTCTTGTTGCTGGAACATCTGCAACGGGTAGGGATTTATATATAGTTTCTTGCATGAGGAAGGTCAGCTCGAGATACACAGCGTACGGGAGTTTCCTGCATAGACAGCATATGTGAATATGCTACAATGTTTTGGCGGGATGTTTTGCCATTTCAATTGGTTATTTGCACTGGATCTTTCCTTTTATCTTAAAAATCAACGGTCGGATGACTTGATTTATGAATGATGGTTATTCCCAACAATCAGATTCAGGTTTAGAGAATAAATATAAGGTTAGGATAGGCTAAATTGGTGAAATACATATGTATATACTATATCAAATTTCATGGTAAAACTCGAGAACTTTCAATACTTGAGTATTGAAAAGTTCAGTGTGTTACAAAATTTTAAAGCTTGGCATCCACCGGTTTGTTTCAAGTACTGGTTTAAAATTTAATAAAGTGCTCATTATATCTAATATCATGTGATCGTTAAAATCCATAAAGTGAGCAATCCAGGCTTTTAAGGGGTTGAAGATTATAGTTAATATGAGCTCCTTCTCCATGAGTGTGTCAATCATATTTATCTCATGGACCTCATCTATATCCTTAGGTTGTTTATAGAGAGTAAACACGTTCACCTCTAATGTCATCGTCCCAAAGGACAGTTTCATCACTCTATTCCGGTAATTGATGATTGCATTTGAAGCAGTTAGAAATATGCATCATTGGATGACCAAAATCTAATTGCTAACATTTATAACTGACTACGTCTAAGATGATAAAGTCTACTTGGTAGAATAACTTATCAACCTGGACTAACACATCTTTAACTACTCCTCTTGGTATACAAATAGATCGGTTAGTAAGTTGTATGGTGATCTTGGTGGGTTTTAATTCACCAAGCCCCAATTGTTTATATATTGAGTAGGGTATGAGATTAACGCTTGGCCCCAAATCTAGTAAGGCTTGTTCAATTAGGATTTTCCTATGGTTCATGAAATTGTAGGGTAATCTAGGTTTTTTTTTTTAGGGGAGTGTTCTTCTTGATAATTGCGCTAACTTGTTCCGTAAAAAATGCCTTCTTTCGCACATTTAATTTGCGTTAAACAGTATAAAAGTGTTCACGACCCCAAGTGTAGGGTCACGATGTAGTAATAATCTCGGTGAGACCGAGGTCGAATCCATAGGGACTAATCTCGTGTGTATTTTGAAAGTAACTAGAACTACAACTAAAAGAAGATGTGAATCTAAATCTGAATTAATTGAGAGAATAATTGTGATTAAAGTGATTAAAACTAACAAATTCAAAGGTGATAACTAGGGTTTCCACGGATCCACTTGTAGAGATTAGGGAGCCCTCTTACTTGATTCAAGTCACATGATTGGAATTGGAGTCTTATCCTATCCAATTGGAAGATATACAATTAACATCAATCTGAACTTTCCTTGACCTAATTCTCAATGGAGGAGAATTGTGATAATTATAAAAGATTTCATCACCAAGCCATATCCATGAGACGATGGCTAACGACAGGATTTACCAATCCCACAATCTCAAAATCAGGAAAAGAATATACTCAAAGCTATTGCAGATCTACTGTAATTTGAGTCACAATAAACCATTAAGAATTGAAAGTATTCCTTTAAAATCAAATTAGAATTAAAGAAGGTTCAACATAAATATGAATTAAAGTAAAAGAAACATCTCATCACGCTACAAGCTTCACCTCTTAGCCCTAGCTAAGAGGTTTAGCCAACCATAGACATGATTGAACTAAAATCTCTTAAGAAAAGCATAAAAATAATTAAGGAAAAAGAAGAAAAAGTCTTGGCAACGGCTTCTCCACTCTTTTGCTCTACTCCTAAAACCCTAGAAGATGCCTAGGAACATCTTAGGGACTCCTATTTATAGTTTTTCAACTCCAATTTTCGTACCTAGTTGAAAAAATCTAGAAATTGCCTCAAATTTACGTCGTTCGTGTACTGTCCGCGTAACCTTAAACGAGTCGAGGAAATCCTTCGACTGGTCGAGGATAATGGGAAATTAAAGGATATTGTTGCTGGAGTTCGAGTCGAGGATTCTTCAACTAGTTGAGGGACTAGTCGAAGGAAGCAGATTTTTAGGGTTCATTTTCTTTACTTCAAGTCTTCAATGCTCTTCATTCCTCACATGGTTTTTTTGGATCTTTGACATGTGAATTCTTTATTCTTGGTTTCATAAGATCCATCCTTAGCTTTGGTGATTCATGAGCATTAAATTCATGCTTTTAGCATCCTTTTCAATCCAAGCTCTTAAATTCACCTTGCAACACAAACATGATTAAAATAGAACATTAAGCATTATCATGTTCATAAAACTAAGTAATAAATTAGGGATAATATGTAATATTTGACCCTTAACACAATCCCCATCCAACATTTTGCTAGTCTCAAGTAAAATATGTGAAAAATGAACTTTAATGTGCAATGTTCAAACCTTTTTCAAAAAATAATTTTTTGTGTAAACAAGTATGAATGAGTAGACTTATGATGAGAAAGTGAGATTTTGAAAATCTTGAGCCGAATCATATAAGAAATTAATCAAATAAGTTCTTTATCCATTAAGTCAGAGCATAGTTTGCATATCAAGTTTTTCAACGTGCTCAGTGAAAATCAATTTACTTCTCATAAAAATACCATCTTTTCATAATGTTAGCCATGCTCACCACTTCAAGGTTGAAAACTCAAGAACTGATTCTGAACATATACCCTTTTCCTTCTTTTTCCAATTTTTGATTTTATATCGACAGTCAATTTTTATTCGTTCTTTTTATTTTTGCATTTTTTTCCACATTTTTCATTCTTTTTCATGACTTCTCTGTCGATCTCCTGTTTTTTAACTAGTTTTTTTTTTTTTTTTTTTTTTAAGGTGGATAAAACTCTCCAGACCTAATTCTCGTCATCTATCAATGATTCACATACTAATAATCAGAACTTCTAGTATATCTTACAGAAGACATATTGAATGTATTTTGTGATTTAACATAATATTTAAACTTCCTCTTAATCAATTGAGTGTAAGTACTTAGGTGATAAATTACTTAGATGATTAGATTTCAGTACTTCAAAATTCAATCTCTATCTTATCTTAGTCAAAGCATTCTTAGGTACACAATTCATCGCTTCCCAAATAGATTTCATCTTTAAACATTGAATTTTTTTTTAAAATTTTGTAAATTTTGCTCAAATTGAGAAAACACTGATTAGTTTATCTAATCTCCCATCCCCAACCTAAAATTTACATTATCCTCAATGTAAAAGAAATAAGTATGTAATGGAGAAGACGTAATTCAAAGAAAAAGGGAAGTGATGGAAAGATAATACCTGAAGAAGACATTTTGAGGCTTTTAAAATGATCTCAGTTTGAAGAAGGGTTAGCACAAGAATTAAACAACCGAAAAGCAAACTATCCTAAAACAGCGAAAGCAAACTATCCTAGAACGACACAAAACAAACTATCCTAAACAGCGGAAAACAGTAAACCTAACAACACATTCGTCAGACCAGGAGATCAATCCTGGTAAACAGGATCATTTAGAGGTATGGACATGTCCTCTGAATCAAATTTCTCCACAAATGGCTTCAACCAATGTTCATTTACTTTAAAAGTATTGTCATTGTTCAGATTCTTTAGCTCAATAGCCCATGAGGATAGACATTAGTAACAGTGAAAGGACCGGTCCAACGAGATCGGAGTTTTCCCGGAAAGAGATATAACCGAGAATTATACAAAAGGACCTTTTGACCTGCTGTGAATAATTATCTGAGAATGTGTTGGTCATGAAACACCTTCATTCTGTCCTTGTAAATTCTCGAATTCTCATATGTGTCATTCTAGATTTCTTCGAGTTCATTTAACTGGAGTTTGCGCAGTGAGCCAGCGTTGTCTAAATTGAAGTTCAAAATTTTAATTGCCCAATAAGCCCTATCTTCCAACTCCACAGGTAAGTGACAAGCTTTCCCATAAACAAGTCTAAAGAGAGATATTCCAATAGGGGTTTTAAATACAATACGGTAAGCTCATAAAGCATCGGTTAATCGGATTGACCAATCCTTTCGATCAGGGTTAACCGTTTTATCCAAAATGTGGTTGATCTTCCTATTAGAAATCTTAGCTTGTCCACTTGTTTGTGGGTGGTACGGAATGCTCACCTTGTGAGAGATGCCATATTTCTTCATTAAGTTCGCAAATGACCTATTACAAAAATGTGAAACTCCATCACTAATGATGGCTCGAGGTGTTCCGAACTGGGAAAGGATGTTCTCTTTTAAGGATTTAATGACCATTTGATGATCACTGTTTCGGCATGGGATCGCTTCGACCCATTTAGTGACATAGTTTACGGCAAGCAAAATATATAAATTATCAAAAGATTAGGGGAATGGTCCCATGAAATCAATGCCCCAGCAATCAAATGCTTCAGTGATCAGAATGGGGTTCAAAGACATCATGTTTCGACGGGAAAATGCTCCCAATTTCTGACAACGCTTATAAGCTTTACAAAACTCATGAGTGTAAACATAGTGGGTCAATAAAAGCTAATTGTAGAATTTTGGCTATGGTTTTTTTAGTAGAAAAGTGACCACCATAGGCCTTAGAGTGAGAGAAGGAGATGACACTTTAGTGTTCATTATTTGCCACACATCTCCTTAAGATTTGGTCTGAGCAATATTTAAACAAATACGGATCATCTCAGAAGAACTTACGAACCTCGATAAAGAATCTTTTTTCTTATCTTGCGCAGTCCAATGTGTCGGCGTGAAACCTGTGGCAAGATAATTAGCAATATCAGCAAACCAAGGTGAATAGGAGACTTTGAAAAATTGTTTATCAGGGAACATGTCATTTATAAGTGTCGTCTCAAGGGAATCAGAGAGATCAAGGTGAGAAAAATGGTCAGCCACTATGTTATCTACTTCACTTTTATCTTTTATCTCCAAATGAAATTCTTAGAGTAGGAGGATCTATTTTATCAGGCGGGGCTTAGCATCATTCTTAGAAAGAAGATACTTGAGCACTGCATGATCTATGTAAATCACAATCTTGGATTCGATCAAGTCGAACCTAAATTTTTCCAAATCGAACACTACGGCTAAGAGTTCCTCTTCCTTAGTAGAGTAGCTCACTTGGGCAGGATTTAAAGTTCTACTTGCGTAATGAATATCGTAAGGCTTCTTTTCTTTTGTCTGGCTGAAAACCGCCCCAAGAGAATAGTCAGACGCGTCGCATATAAGTTCAAAAGGAAGGCTCTAATCGAGTGGCTGCAAGATAGGTGCAGTGGTTAACATGCCATTGAGCTTATTAAAAGCTTCCTGGTATTGCTCAGTCCACTCGTATGGTGCATCCTTTTGAAGTAGATTACATAGAGGACGAGAGAGGTAACTAAAGTCCTTTACGAATCTTCTGTAAAAATTGGCATGCGCTAGGAAGGATCGCATGTCTCGTATGTTCTTGGGTGGAAGTAGGTTAGATACAAGATCAATTTTAACCTTATCTACCTCATTTCCCTTGGATGAGATGATTTGTCCCAGGATAATTCCCTTATGAACCATGAAGTGACACTTTTTTCAATTCAGTACCAAGTTCTTTTCTTCGCATCGCTTCAGCACATTTTTTAAAATTTCCAAACATTTTTTGTAGGATGGACCAAAGACCGAGAAGTTGTCCATTAAGATCTCTAAATATTGCCCCATCATGTTAGAAAAATACTCATCATGCATCACTGGAAGGTGGTGGGGGCATTACACAGTCCAAATGGCATCCTTCAGTAAGCAAATGTGCCAAAAGAACATGTGAACGTGGTCTTTTCGTGATCTTCAAGGGCCATCTCTATTTGGTTGTAACTCGAATACCTGTCAAGGAAGCAACTAGTCTTTCCAAGATTTGATCAATAAAAGACAAAGGAAAGTGGTCCTTCCTCATGACGGTATTCAACTTCCTGTAGTCAATGCACATTCTTCAACCAGTAGTAACTCTAGTTGACATGAGTTCCTTATAGGCATTGGCTATGATGGTGATTCTAGACTTTTTAGGAACCACCTGAGTTGGACTCTCCCATTAACTATCTGATATAGGGTATATGATACCCACATCCAATAGCTTAAGAACTTCAGCTTTAACCACTTCCTTTATGTTTAGATTTAATCTACGTTGTGGTTGCCTGGAGGTCTTCGCATTATCTTCTAGATAAATGCGGTGAGTACAAATCAAAGGGTCAATTCCTTGAGATCCGTAATCGACCATCTAAGGACTCCCTTATGCTCAGTGAGAGTAGAAATAAACATACTCTCTTGTTCTTACTTAAGGTGAGAAGAAATTACCACCGAGTATGTCTCATCCTGACTTAAGTAGATATATTTCAAATTAGAGGGCAAAGGTTTTAGGTTA
Organism: Magnolia changhungtana; assembly: GCA_030180095.1. Taxonomy (NCBI): domain Eukaryota; kingdom Viridiplantae; phylum Streptophyta; class Magnoliopsida; order Magnoliales; family Magnoliaceae; genus Magnolia; species Magnolia changhungtana. Next base: position 202,843 of record JASAUF010000562.1, on the reverse strand, counting down.
AGCTTTGGTGCCTTAAGGTTAGATGGTAGAAACACTACATCAGTTTGAAGTAATTCTTCAAATCGTGGTCTCCACTGGTTAATTTTAAGTACTGGCACGGTATCAAGTATGGCCCCCCATCTCACTAATCATGTCATCATCAAAATCATGGGAGTGGGCCAGACACGTCTCTAGAGAGTCAGAGGATAAAGTCAAGAGTGTTCTATCTTCCACGAAAGAGTCAATCGGGTTAATATCGTGGGAATCTTCATCATCCTCTAACTGTTTACCTGTATTGAAAAATATATTTAACTCCAATGTCATATTCTCGAAAGACATACTTATGACTCCATTCCTGCAATTAATGATTGCATTTTAAGTGGCCAGGAATGGGCGACCAAGAATGACGGGAATTTGAGTGCTTGTATCTATGATGGGTTGAGTATCCAAGACGATAGAATCTACCAGATAATAGAATTTGTCAACCTGGACCAACACATCCTCGATTATCCATCTCGGCATACGGACTGAGCGATCGGTAAGTTGTAATGTGGTCCGGGTGGATTTTAATTCACCTAGACCCAGTTGCTCGTAGACCGAGTACGGGATCAGATTCACGCTTGCTCCTAAGTCAAGAAGTGTGTGCTCAATCCGGTAGTTCCCAATTACGCAAGCGATGGTTGGGCTACCAGGATCTTTGTACTTTTGTGGCACATCTTTCTTCAGGATGACACTCACTTTTTCAGTTAAAAAGATTTACTTTTGAATATTTTACTGTCTTTTGGTCGTGCATAAGTCTTTCTGAAATTTGACATAGAAGGTATATGTTTTACAACATCCAGTAAAGGAATATTGACCTTCACTTGTTTCAACACTTCTAGAATGTCCTGAGAGTTAGAGAGAGATTTTGGTGCTATTAACCATTGGGGAAATGGGGCAATCGGCTTCCCTTGAGGTTTCGGTTCTAACTTTTGTGGGGCATGACTAGATCTATCATTGTTATCCTCTTCCAGGTTCTTAGGCTTTTCAGCCCTAACCAGAATGGTTTTGTCAATGGTCTTCCCACTTCTAAGACTGGTGATAAATTTACCTTACTCCATTTGATTTGAAAAGCTTGGGTCGCTAACTTCATGTTGCGGTTTTAGATTGGAAAGAAGTTGCGCTGGAAAGCTTCCTTTATTCCCAATTACACTTTTAGTCTCAAATTCTTGTATGGCCTTTGTGAGGTCTTGAAAGACTTGAGCATACCCTATCGGACATGCCATATATGATTTTGGGGTAGGAGAAGATATTTTAGCCAACCAATTCCGCTTTGCCAAGTTACCCACACCGAATTTGTGAGATTCCATTAGATCGACGATCAAAATTTCAGTTTATTTCCATTTTTACTATTTTTAGTAAGTTTTACTTTGATGGTAACTCTTCATCTATTTAGCTTTGGGAGTTGTGTCCAACACAAAAAGTGCTTCGAAAATTTAGGAGAATGACATGGTTTAGCCAAATAGGACACTTGTGATTTTTAGCTAAAAACCATGAGTTCTAGTGGAAGTTATGATTGTCTATAAATAGTAAGTTTACTATTTATAGTAAGTCACCATTTTAAGAAACTTTAGTTATAGTTTGATTCCAAAATTCTTTCCTAAGGTTCATAACATTATTTAGAGAGTTGTAAACTCATTTTTAATTATCAAGCAAATTATTTCCGAGTTTTTGTAAAGAATTATTTCTATTTTCTTTTCTTCATGAATTGAAGGCATCTCTCCGAGTCCAGAGAAATTCCGTCAATTTGGAGTAATTACCCCTCCGAAGAAGAGGGTGCTCGACCTCAACACGTCCTTCCCTATATCGCATAAGTCCAAAAAGGAAACAGATCCAAAGCACAAATGGGACACGCTACAGGAAGGAGTGATGATAATATATTCACCGTTGACATCGTCCTAATGCCCACTATGTTGTTTATTGCCGTTTGACCTGTTCATAAGGTCACATGGACCCTGATGGAAGGAAAACACAAATATCAGCTTCATTCAACACTTTTGCAAGTTTTTAACAGAAGGTGTTCAATTTACACATCCTTTTGTGGTGTGGTCCAATTGAGTCCCGGATCTGACTCGTTACTGGAATGATTCCCTGAAATAATTCAGAAAAATAAATGAACCATATGAACATTAGACATACACTATGTGGACACAACTTTGCCACGTCAATGAAGTACCCATCTCAGTGCTGTGTTCTAACACTTTGCAATCCGACTCCAGCCTGTTGTGACGTGGGATGCCAACGTCACGTTCCCGTTGTTGACGAGTCAGAGACGGCTATGCTCTTTGGGAGTGGATAGGGTGTTATACCGTGGGGGCCACATTAATGATCTATCGTATATCCACGCCGTCCATAATTTTTTTTCAAGCCCATTTTAGGAAGGATTTAAAAAATTAAACAGATCCAAACCTCAAGTAGACCGCACCACAGAAAAAAAAGTGGTGATTGAATGCCCACCATTAAAAACTTTCTAAAACCCATCATAATAAATATTTTCCATCTAGCTTGTTGATAATGTCAACCAAATCTCTATGAACGAAAAAATACAAAGTTCAGCTTGATCCAAAACTTTTGTAGTGCCATCTGGCCCTTGAAAATTTTTAATGATCATTTACCAATGTTTCCAATAGTGTGGTCGACATGATACTTGGATTTTCTTAATTTTTTTGGAGCACGTTCTAAAATGAGCTGAAAAAATGGACAGACGCTATGGATTTGCAACACATTCACATTGATGGGTCTCACACAGAAAGGGTAACACCCACTGAGTGTTACATTGGTAACACCTAAGCCACCCCACTCTAATTTGGTTGGGTGTGGTACAGTTGTCATCAACAGTTAGTTCATTAATCTACATTTCCTAGGGATGAATGGCCTATTTAATGAAAGCTATGGACGTGTTAATACTCATTCTCCTATCTCCCCCATCTTTCTTCCTGTAGAAATTTCAAATAATATCTAGTTCTATTCCTTAAATAAAGAAAGAAACAAATGGCGGAGAAGGTTTGTGAAATCTCTCCTCCCTTTACTTTATAATTTCATTACACATGCATGCATATATAAGATGAACCTTTTCTTTCTTTTTTTATTATTTTTTTTTCTATATATTTTTTTGACCAAGTTAGATAAAGTGACAGTTGATGTTGTAAGATGATTTATTGAAATTGTTATAATTATCTTTGAGATTTGGGGATCTTTTCTTGTTATCGAATTGCAAATTACATTCATTTTAAATTATTTTATTAAAAACTACTTACTTAATACGAGAATTTCATTCTGGTATCCTTTTTAAAAAACAATTCAAAAAGCTACCTCATAATTGGTATAATTATAATTCCATTACCTTCATCACGGCCCCTATGCTAGCAAAAGGATCAGTGGCTTAGATGGCTCTATGCCTCCGTCATGATGTTTGTTGCCTATATGGTTTGTATTTTTTTATTTATATTAATGACATGGTGATGCTTATGTATATATTTGATCTATGTTGCTCATCCATTCTACTAGTTCATTTTAGTGCATGAGCTAAAAAATAGGTAGAACCAAAGCTTGAATGGGCCATGGAAGTTAGCTGATATTTGTGTTTACCCTTCATCTATGACTTTTTGACCTTTTGAATAGGTTGGATGGCAGATACACATTTCTGGGAGCCATGATCCACATTTCAGCTTTCAATGGTGGACATCATTATCCCCTTATTTTCTATGGTGTGGTCCACTTGAGTTTATAATCAACTTCAATTTTTTTGCATCATGTCTAAAATGAGTTGGAAAAATGGATGAATGGTTTGGATCAAACACATACATCATAGTAAGCCTCGTAGATTTATTCAAACACAATCCTTATCAGATCTCATGCATGTAATCATGTTTTTAAAGCCTATTAAAAAGGTTATTTGCTCTTTATCAAAGCTTGTGAGACCTATCGTAAAAATAAAATAAAAAATGGGCCCTATAATCCACCCCAACTACTAAGTGCGTCGACCCACGCTAGGCAAATAGCCCAAAAAGCAGCTCCATCTGTGATTCAAGTGGACCACTTTATTTTTAAAAAATGTACGGGGCACTCTCACCCTCCAAACTATTCCCATTATATGGCCCACATGAATCATGGTTGAGTAAGATTTTTAGGCCACAAGCCTGAATGTTTGTGTGGAATTTAATGATTGGTTCGGAGTTGAATTAGTATAATTATCATAATGGGCCTATAAATATCAAAGGTGGACATTTCCTGCCAACTGTTTTGTTTGGTGTGGCCATTAAAATCAAGGGTCAGGCCCAACCCCTTTTTTCCACCTTAGGCTTAAGATGGGACTAAATACCTAATAGTGGGAGTGGATCTTACATAAACATCATGGGCGTCCATGCAATTTTTTTTATTCTAAATAATCTCTCCGCATAATAGGTGGGACGTGTGGATTTGATTTTTAGCAGGCCAGCATGTGGTGTGTGTGTGTGAGAGAGAGAGAGATCCACTCCAAGCGTCAGATGCATAATCCTAGCTAGTTTAGGTCCAAATACCAACAATTCAGAAAATTTGGGATTTTGGTGGGGCAAACCGAAGAAAACAATTGAGAGATAAACGTCCATCCTTGATTTTTACCGGGCTCAATGTGATGATTATACGAAATCCACTCTAACTATTTGATTCTACAAAAATTTAGGCCCAGGTCTAAATTGGCCATGCTAGAGAAGTAGTTTGGAGGGTGCAATTGTTGTTTTATACCTTAATTATCATTATTATTATTATTAAAAAAAAATCACCAAACATTTAAAAAAAAAAAAAAAAAAAAACATCTATCGGATGTCAAATTTCATGGAATTCTGAGTCACCATCTACACAAATCTCAGCAGTAGTAGCATTCGAACCAAAAACAAAAAGAAAAAAGCCAAAAAAGAAAAAAAGGGCGCATTGTTACTTTATACATTGTTTCTAACCTAATGACTTACCTTAATCACAAAGGGGGGTGATTTTTGGGCCCTTGGCCTAAACATGAGGTGAGGAACTTGGTGGTTGGGGTGGATTTTACAAGAACATTATGGTGGGGCCCACTCAAGCAGCCGGCCCATTTTATAGCACCTACTCAACCTATCCATAAAAATTGTAAGGAAATGTCTAATGATAATTATACAGATAAATGAGTTAGCTTTTTAAAAACCTTTTTAGAAAGGACCCAAATATAAATAATTCTATTAATTAGGTAGTTTTTGTAAAATTCTTTGATTTTTCTCTTTACTCTCTCTTAGGGGTGTACACGGGTCGGGCCGAGTCGAACTGGCCTCAGCCCGTCCAGGCCCGTTCAACAGCCACACAAGGCCCGAACCCGATCAGGCCTGGTCACCGGGCCAACATCTCCAGCACGAACCGGGCCTGGCGCGAGTTCGGGCCAGTTTCGAACCTTCGAGTTCGGGCCAATTTCGAACCTGAGTTCGGGCCAGTTTCGAACCTTACAGCAAGTTCATTGGAAGGGCTTTGGCAGGTAATCCGCGTCCCATTACAAGGCCCTCGATTAACGGTTTAGATAGTTGAACTATAGACTCCACAAAAAATCTAATTAGTCAGGACATTTACATACATTCGACAAATCATAAAATAAAACATTTTATACAAATTAAATACAGTCATACACGGGTCGGGTCGAGTCGGATTTCGGACCGAGTCGGGCCGAACTGGGAAGTATCCGAACTCGGCCTGAACTCACTTTCGGGCCTAGAAAATTAGCCCGTCCTGACCCGAACTCAGTTCCGAGTCGGGCTTTTTCGGGCCGGGTCGAGCGAGCTAACCGGGCTAGCCCGGTTTGTGTACACCCCTACTCCCTCTTTGGGTTTTGAGTATTATTCCTTGTGTTTGGTATAAAACTACAATTATCTCCATTTTACAGCCCCCCCATCTCTCTCTCTCTCTCTCATTGGGGTTATGATTATTTTTCCTTTTGTTTGATTTAAAACCACAATTATATCCATTTTGCAGCCTGGGTTTCCCAATTTCCTCTCTCTCTCTCTCTCTCTCTCTCTCTCTCTCTCTCTCTCTCTCTAACTTGGTTATTGATTATTTTCCTTGTGTTCGCTCATATAAAACTACAAATTTCTCCATTTCACAAGTTACGTTTCCATTTTACAACTACAAATTCCTCTTTCTCTCTAACTTGGATTTTGTTTTTCTTATTTAAATATAGAAATCGACATTAGTGTTGAATGTTGATCTTGACTGCCATCCCTGTAAGATGAAGATGAGAAAAGCTCTTCGGAAATTCCCTGGTGAGCTCTCTCTCTCTCTCTCTCTCTCTCTCTCTCAACTAGATACATATGCACATTATCTACTCTCAATAGTGGTCATTTGATTTCCCCATTGAGATAATTGATCAGGTGAGGCCCACTCCCTACGACTCCAGAGAGTTTGATCCACCCATAAATGGGGAAAACTAACCCGCGTTCCAGCTTCACTCGTCACCAATCTTTTATAGTATGTGGGGGCTGATTTTATAGTAGGGGAATGAACAAGTGAGACATCCCCAACATGAATAGCTCGGATCTCCTACGTGCATGACAACTGTCACAATGCCCCCTCCACACATGCTACCAACATCGCACTTCTCAGCCATTATTTTACACCCCTTTGCATGGGATTGCTCAAATACATCCCAACATATAACTATAAGATTATTAGACTAAAGTAGTCGGATTTGTGCCTTATTCTAGCAATACAAACCATTTAGGGAATTTGGCCATGCTGAGCTTGAAGTTTGGTCGAATTACCTAGAGAGGTGCTACCTTCCAGATATCCCATAGGTGGCCTTTTGATAACTTTTTGAAATTCTTTCGAACGAAAATGCCCCTGTCCTTGGTTCAAAAGTCGTACGGTCCTCGAGTGAATAAGAAGTTATCTTTTGTCACAGCTGTGAGTAAGTGTGATATGGAAGGAAGCATTTATGAGCTTGAGAAGGGCCAAATGTCTCATTTATTCACCTGTTACAGAACTTCTTCTTCTTTTTTCATTTTACTAGAAAAGTAAAGATCCAGGACCAACTGCCAAAGAGGGACGCTGTTTCTCCCTCTTTTTTATAAAGTTTGAAAAGGCTTGCATGAGTACTTCACGTGGTCATGCCGGGGCAGAACTAGTCGCTGATGTGGATGGAAGACTTTGTGGACGTGATCCACCCCGTATCAGGTACGCCACCCTATGATTTGGACCCATGAAAAAAATCTGGCACAATCCAAAGTTAGGTGGGCTATATCATGAGGAACGGATGGACGTGATGATGTCCATCACCGCCTTCCTCAGGATTAGCTACTCCAAATACACGGAGTTTCTCTGGACTCCTCACAGAAACTCCTCAGCCAATGGGGAAGAAAAAGAAAATAATTTCTCATAATTTAAAATAAATTGATTAACAATTTTAAAAAATGAATTGACAATCATTTAAATAGTGATATTAAACTTAGGGAGAAGTTTCATAATCAAACTCAACTCAAACTCTCTGAAAAAACATGACTTAATATAAATAGTAAATTTATTATTTATAAACGATCATGATTTCTACTAGACTTCATGGTTTTCCGCCAAAAATAGTAAGTGTCCAATTTGGCCCAGGCATGACTCCTAAAGTTCAAATGGTCAAAAGTTATCATCTAATTAAAACTTATTATAAATAGTAAAAATGAAATTAAAAAAGACTTTCGACAGTCGATCTGATGGAATCTCACAAATTCAGTGCGGACAACCCGATATAGCTGGGTTGATTAGTTAAAGTAGCTTCTCCTACCCTGAATCATATATGGTACATTCAAAAACTCATTTCATTTTGTGAGATATGATTGTTTTACGGTTATGATAATCTTGATCACTTCCGCCTCTGATTGGGCCTTCTCTAGTACATCTTGACCATGAAAGTGTCTACGACCCACTCTACATCACATATATACCAATTTTTTTTTTTTAAAGATGGTGGGCCACACCATTAGAAAACTACGGACAACCCAAAAGAAAAGAAAAGAAAAAATTTCTATTGGCCAGGTCACATCATGGTTGGCTTGACCTAATTTTGGAGCGTCCAAATTTCACAGGGGAGCCGCTCTCGTGGAATGACATTAAAAACATCATGGAGGGTTTACAGTTCAAAAACTTGGAAAACTTTATTTATGCTCAACCGAGTCTGATTGACTTGATAGATATGGGATAAGTTTTTACTTGACTCGGCCTGACCTGACCCAACCGGTGTGTGTGTGTATATATATATATATATATATATATATATATATATATATATATATATATATATATATATATATATATATGAGTTGCAAAATTTAAAAAACAGCTACTTGCGTTCAAACCCCCCTTCTTGCCTTCTGGATCACTCAGCTCGAAACCAGAACAATTGTCTATAAAGTGCACTGGCATGGCCCACCTGATGAATTGACTATCCTTCAATTTTGGGTCGGGCCATCATCCCTGATCCTTCACACGTATGCCACACGATAATAGAGTAAGTTGCTGATATGTGTTTCATTTTTTCATTTTTTATTTTTTTATTTTTATTTTATTTTTATTTTTTATAACAAGAAATCAAGAGCCAGATTTTTGACGAGGAGCAAAAGAAGGTGATCATATCTGGTCCGTTCGACCCGGAGAAGCTCATCAAGAAGCTCTATTGCAAGGTCGGATGCAAAATCATCACTGGCTACGAGATCCGAATACCGCCCCCACCAACCCCATGCTCAGTTACACCTAAACCCCCAAACAATCAACCTCCATCAAAGCCTGAGCCACTAGTACCTGGACCAGTGAACATAGTGATTGGGCCGATCGGACCAGTATGCTTCTGTAGGCCGTTTCAATTACCTAATTACCCGATTCTAATGGATTGCTATTGCAGAGTGAAAAACCCAACTTGTCATTGCAATGGATCTCGAGTTAATTGCCAATGTGGGTGTGGGGGCTCTTCCAATTCAAATGGATCCCAGGGTAATTGCCAATGTGGGTGTGGGGGCAATTCCAATTCAATCATATCCCAGGTTACTTGCCAATGTGGGTGTGGGGGCCAGAGCAGCTGTCGTTTCTTGATTGAGGAGAACGAAGGTTGCATTATCATGTAAAAATGCAGGCCCCTTTTTTTTTTTTTTTTTTTTTTTTTTTTTTAAAATTTTAAATTGTTTGTGTGTGTATCTATGGGACATAAATTCTATGCTGACCAAACGGCACATAACTTAGTCATGTTAGAACTTGTCATCATTTGATTGGCCTATGTCCTGCCACTAGAGATAGGCTGGACTGAGTAGGTGTTCAACTTAACTAGTTTCAAACATGCTTTACATGACCATCTCTGACAACCCAATCAAATCCCGCCACCACTCCCTAACACTACTAAGCCAAGTGCTGTTGGGTCAGCAGCAATCAGAGTCCGTTTCTATAGCAGGTATATAGTGTAGATTTTACTGTAATGGTGCTAAATGAGTGGAGTTTAATATTTGGAAAGTGGATCTATCTATTTAGTAAGGACATGTTAGGATTTAAATTGAGGAAGTATTATTTCTATGTGATCTGTCTATTTAATAAGGATACATTTGGATTTCAATTATTTCTATGTAAACGGTGTTTCCATTGTTTGGATGCATGAAAACACCTCAGAGCAATTTCTTCCTTGAAAGGCTTTCCTAGCCCTTTTCTCTCTGTCGTGTACACCATGGTGTATATATGGAATCCAATTCATTCATCAACTCCTGTTTTCTTGTGTTGTGGCCCACTTGAATCATAGAGTAGCCTGATTTTTTATCCCATAGTCTAAGAAACCAGGTGCCTCCGATGGACAGATTGGATTGCACGTAAGCATCATGGTGGGGCCGAAATAGGTCGGATGCTACCTTTAGAGTAAATACTTAACACCATCCACTCATCAAGGGACCACATGTGTATGAGATAAATGGAGGCCTAATGAGTCGACCAATCTCAATTCTTGCATAATAGGGTACCCCACTTGATGGATGGCCTGAATCAATCACACATGTCTATGATTTGCATTCCTCAAAGTGAAATATAGTTCTCACACGTGATACGCGTGCTTGATCGGGTCCATGTCTATGTAATGGATCTAATAATCCCATCACTATCGGATTGCCAGCTTGATGGTCAGCTCTTGCCCATATTGGAATGGGCAAGCCGTACCATGTCACTTTTACATGATTAAAAAATAAAAATAAAAATCCACTAAGTGGTCCCACGTAAAGGGTTGAATGATATATGAAAAGAAATGTGCAGGCACTCTATGATTATGCCACCAAAATGGTAGAGGTGCCATTGTCTTTACACGAAGACAGCTGTAGCCCAGTCGCTTCACGAAAAGATGGTCGATTCCAGCAGGCCAATCACTTAGCTTGGCTAACAATAGCCTCGTGCAAGTAGCCGAAGATTTGTTTGTCAATGACCGATGCCATTATCCTTAGTATCATCCATGCGTGATTATGCCATCATCTATGCCCTTCATAACTCATAGAATAACACGGTTAACATGAACCTAGCATTACAACCAAACCTATGTGAGCTGTCAATTACCCTCTCTGCATACTTGTCAAAAAGGATGCTCGCCTTCATAGCAAGAGTGAGATTCAATATAGGGCTGATTGAAGCGAAAATGAAGAGGGCCTTAGAGGCAGAGCGTTTGCCTAGGGCGTTGAGTCAGAGAGAGCCACGACAGAGACTGATTCTATGTTCTCCCGGTCTCTTATAATCTTTCAATATTTATCTACTCTATTTCAACTTCAAAATTAAGGTCGTAATTTCATTCTATCATATTTCAGCCTATATATTCCAACCCACCTTCTTTAAACACTTAAATTAGTAGGTTCTACACTGACATCACATAAAGTGTGCTATACTGTTGGCTCTCTTGAGCATCTTTTGTGTTAGAAAATATTATTTAGAGTAATAGAAAATTTTGTGCTCTTTTTCTTTACCGTATTTAAACCATTTTCTACCATTTTTCATTTTGTTTTCAACGTATTTGTTAAGTAAAAAATAGTAAGAGTCCAAAGACTCGGTTACGGAACAAACCAACTCTAATGACACTACCCAAGATTCCGAGGCAATAAGCCTGACCAAGGCAAGCATACCAGTGCCTAAAGGAGAGACTTAGCTCGAATTGTAGGGAATGAATCCTGACCAAGACTTACAAAGTCCAGAGCCATAAGGCAAATATATATGAGATGCATAAAGTTATCTCGATAAATGAGGCAGTGACATCCAAAGAGGCCGATTAAGGCCCAAAGCTCAGAAGCCACCCAATCGACCATAAAACCGACCCACCTTTAGATCAGTTGTAGAGTCGGCTATCGGATTAAGAGAGTACATTAAGTACGAAATAGTCTCATCCCATCCGACAGAAGGCAAGCAGCTTTACCCTTTATAGCTGGCCAAGACTCACTCATCAGTAGAGTTGGCCCGGCCCGATCCAAGTGAGGTAGAAACGGTATAAAGGAAAATACCTTCTCGAAAATCTAGTAAGAGGATCCTCGATCCCGATGATCTCGAGATTGGATGAAGTTCAAAAACGATTTGACACCAAATCTCCAAGATATCAGGAGAAGAATCCTGGCACGATGGGATCCTCCCCTTCCTATAAATACAGGAGATTTCCAAGGTGAAAGGTACGCAAAGACTCTCTCCAAAACCCTCTTATAGGATCTTATTCCTGACTTTACCATCGAAGGGTCCCCGGCTCTAGTCAGGGCCTCTTTTGTCTCCTTCTTGTGCAGGCGAAATAGATCGGAGGAGGACGCACTAGTTTTTTGCATCAACAGTTTAGCGCCGTCTGTGGGAAGCGATACGAAAGTCATTTTCCAAGCTCTATCGAAAAGATTCAAATAGATATCCAATGGCGAGAACTAGAAGAACCACTCAAAATGAGCCTAATGAGGTTGCTGTCACTAGACCACCAGCAACAGAAGGCCCTCCAGGCATGAATGGAGCCCAAGGGGCCCAGAACCGCCCCGACAATCGACAAGGTTCCACGGCCCAGCCAGCAAACTCCGTTTCGACCAGGCATACTCAGCGGAACCGGGGGAATGGGCGGTTAGACAAGGAGGTCCAGGAACTTATGACCGACATGAATTACATGAAACAAATGTTGGAACAGATCCATCGTCAACAAGTTCCGCCTCAACATGATGGTAGTCGGGCAAATGCCCCACAACAATTTGCCGACCCTCAACCCGTTGCTCCACGATTTGTTCCTCAGCAAAGTCAACATCAGGGTCCGACCGAGCCTGCACTTGCTCATTCCGTGACCGCCCCGTTGCTTGCCACCGATCTTCGACACAAAATAGATTGAAGAAGGTGCAGTAAGCCTCCAGTTGAAGGTACGACTGATAGTGACGAACCTTGAAAAGCTGACCTTCATGATTTTTCAGAGGGAAGTGCAGGAAGAGATCACCGATATGAGGGAAAACAGAAATCTGGGTCAAACAAGACCCGAGGCGAAGGTATCCCTGTTTACAGAGGAAATTATGTGAGCTCGACTACCAGAACGGTTCCGCCTACTTCAGATTACGCCCTTCACCAGCAAAACTGACCTAGCCGATCATATCGAGTCCTTTTGGATGTATATAAAATTGCATGATGCCTCAGATGCCATGATGTGCCAAGCCTTCTCCCTCACTTTAGCCAATGTAGCTCGGCTTTGGTTCAAACAGTTAAAGCTAAAATCCATTAGCTCCTTCACAGAGCTCAGCAACGCCTTCCTCACCAATTTCATTTGTGGAAAGAAGAAATTAAAGTTATCTACGCATTTGAATAACATAGTTCAGAAAGAAGGAGAGCTGTTGAAGGATTATATCAAGTGCTTTAATTTCGAGTCACTACAGGTCCGGAAACATTCAGATGAGACAGTTCTTAACTCGATCATACAAAACGTCAGAGATAAGCCGTTTCTCGCATCCTTGGACAAGAACCTGCTTGCTACATTGGCAGAATTTATGGCTCGGTCGGATAACTATGCAGACACTGAAGAAACCGAAATCATGCGTGAGGCCGCACAAAACGCAAAAGTCCTGGCCAAAGAGTCAGCAAAAAAGGAAGTTGACTCAACTAGTGGAAAAAAGTGTAAAGATAATCGGACCCGTGATGAGCGTAGGTCGGGTAAGCGGCCTGACCTCAAATTTTCAATGTACACCCCGCTCAATAAACCACAGGAGCAGGTATTGATGGAAATCAGGGGCAAATGGTTCGTTAACTGGTTAGATAGACTCTGAAGTAATTCAAACCGACGAAATAAAAACAAATACTACCACTATCATCGCGATCATGGGCACAATACAAGTAACTGCTATCACTTGAAAGAAGAAATTGAGAGACTCATCTGAAAAGGCCGTCTCAGAGAGCATGTCGAGAGAACCGGGACAACGGAAGAACACTCGGGTGATAACCAACCCACAGAAGAAATTCGAACTATTATCAGTTGTCCCCGAGGTGGGGGCGACTCAAACAATGCTCGTTAAAATCACACCAGAAGCATCAGTCAACCTAAGTCCGAGATCTTAATTTTAGCTCGACCTTCGAAAGAGAGGAAAAAGGAGAAGTACTACATATCGTTTACCGATGAAGACGCTCGGGGTATTTATCATTCGCATGATGACACATTAGTCATCACCCTCACTATAGTAAACTGCAAGGTGTTTTGCATTCTCGTTGATACAGGATCATCTGCAGATGTACTATTCACTCAAGCGTTTGACAAAATGGGCATCGAACGTCGGCATTACGACCAGTTCACACCCCATTGATCGGATTCTCTGGTGGACAAACCCTCCTTGAAGGAGTCATTTCACTGCCACTCACTGCCAAAAATTTCCCGCATCAGGCGACAGTGATGGTTGATTTTTTGATAGTTGACCAACCATCGGTCTATAACGCTCTCCTCAGTTGACCTTCCTTATGTCTTCTCCAAGCCGTAGTGTCAACATACCATATCTCCATGAAATTCCTGACTGAGTCAAGAGTCGGAGTCGTTAAAGGTGACCAACAAGATGCAAGGTGCTGTTATGCGACAGCCGTAAAAACACCAGCCAAGGTAACCATGATCGAATTATTGGACCCTCGGGCCGAGACCCACGAGTGAAGATAATCGGTAGAAGACCTCATCCCAGTACCTCTGGTCGAGACAGACGAGTCCAAAACAATTCGGATTAGCTCGTCCCTACGGTCACCCCTGAAAGATAAGCTGGTATCCCTACTCCGACGATACGCCGACGTGTTTGCATGGAGCCATGAAGATATTCCTGGGATCAATCTCTCGGTGATGACTCATCGCCTCAACATCGATCCGACATACCGACTGATCCGGTAGAAGCGACGACCACTCGGCCACGAAAGGTATGTCATCATCGAAGAAGAGGTTAGCAAGCTCCTCAAGGCTCAATTCATCGAGGAGATATACTACCCGGAATGGGTAGCAAATGTCATACTCGTTAAAAAAGCCAACGAGAAGTGGCAAGTCTGTATTGATTATACCGACTTAAACAAAGTCTGCCCAAAGGACAGCTTTCCTCTTCCGAGGATAGATCAATTGGTGTACAGCACAGCAAGACATGAACTCATTAGTTTTATGGATATTTATTCTAGATACAATCAAATTATAATGCATCAATCAGATAAACTAAGACTACCTTTATCACCGATAAAGGTCTTTACTGTTACCGTGTTATGTCATTTGGTCTAAAGAATGCACGAGAGACCTACCAATGGTTAGCAAACAAAATGTTTGCTTGGTAGATCGGCAGAACCATGGAAGTATACATTGATGACATGCTCGTTAAAAGTATACATGTGGCTGATCATATTGCTGACTTAAAAGAAATGTTTCTTATCCTTCGCAAATATCATATGAAGTTGAACCCGAGCAAGTGTGCCTTTGGGGTAAGCCCGAGTAAACTTCTCGGATTCTTGGTCAGCTAGCAAGGATTGAAGCGAATCCAAAGAAAATTAAATCATTGCTCGACATGGAACCCCTGAAAATGATCAAAGATATACGAAGGCTGACTGGACAAGTAGCCGTACTCAACCGCTTCCACTCCCGAGCTACCGATAAATGCTTCCCGTTCTTCAAACAGTTGAAGGGATGACAAATGATAGAATGGACGGAAGAGTATGAAGCAACGTTCCAGCAGTTGAAGTCGTATCTCAGATCTCCACCTCTCTTATTAAAACCCGAGTTTGGAGAATCCTTGCTGTTGTACCCAGTGGTCTCCGACGCAGTCGTAAGCTTATCTTTGATACGTGAGCATGAAGGAAAGTAATTGCCGATGTATTACATCAGCAAAGCATTACTACCGAAAGAAACTAGATATCTGCCTCTGGAGAAGGTGGCCCTGGTCTTATATGAGACCCGACCCGAGTCCGCATGTGTACATGTGTGTGTGTGTGTGAGTATGCATCTCGTTTATTTTGGTCCCGCGGTCCTACCGATCAAATTTCGGTGACCCACGACCCTCCGGTAGTGTTTGCAGTCATCTTTGAGTCCGGTCATATAGACCCGACTCAGGTCAACCCTAGACTTATGTCATCTCGTTCGTATCGTCGTTGCGGTTCCAACAACGTGTCTTGTGCGTTCATCCGACTTATAGATCAAAAGTTGTCAGCATTTCATCATATGGCCCACTTTTTTTACAAAAGCATATGGACCACTCTCATGGCACAAGTTCCCATGCACACCACCCACACATACTACGATTCCCATGAAATAAATACTACCCACCTCATACACACCACCTAAAAGCCTACTCTACCCTACTATGTTTTCTCCTCCCATAGATAATTATTTCTTATCTTACAAACAAATGATTTCTCTCTCTCTCTCTCTCTCTCTATCTCCTTATCTCTCTCCCTCGTTCTCATTCTCTCCATGGCCAGCAAATCCCCCATTTTCTCCAGCCCCTTCTTTCCCTAATCTCTCTAAATCCATCCATTTCAAGATCATCTCATCCATTGATTTCCCTTCCTTGGAGCTAGAGGAGCAAGGAGACCTAGATTTTTGTAAGGATCAAGGTGGGTGCTCTCCATATCATGTAGATCTCTTCTTCTTAATATAGATCCTTCCCTCCTTCTCATTTTGGATGTGTAAGACCCATCAATCAATGGTGGAGATCCTACACAACCATGTAGATGTGGCCATGAGGCCCACATTGTACATGCATGTCCATGCATGAGATTCTTCCCTTGATGGACCCCTTGCATGTGGATTTCCCCTATTTTTTTAGGTATGATGGGTTATCTAGACCCTTGCATGTGGCTGAGATGGCATCCCAACCATTCACCTCAAAGATCTAAGCCATACATCGTAAGATCTATATTGTACAATGTGTTTAATTGTTGTTTGTGGTTGTGATTGTGTGGGGACGGCTTAATAGCGGCGAAGCCTTCCCCTGATGGCCGGATGTTCCTACTTCTCTTTTATTCTTTCATAATCTGATGATATTATGTGTGGTCCACTTAGTGGGCCTAGATTGCCCAGAAAAGCCCAGTAAGGAAGGAACATCTATATTCAACTTACACCATGGTTTAGATGCCCCTTTTTTTCACCTTAAATGTTCTTGCAAGGGTGAAAATTTGGGAGTTTGTTCTGGAAAATTGTGGGGCCCACTAGGGTGGGCCATGACACCCAATTTATGAGCCAATCCCTTTCTTAATAGGCCCATACATTTATTTTATTTCATGCATGTATTGCTGTTCAAAAATTTCCAGACAGATTTTTGTTGGACTATGGGCATGAATTTGGGACTGATTGGGGGACCTTTTGTACCTATCAAATATACTTTTCTGAAAGGTGGGAATCTTATCTTGATGTCCCCCAAATTTCAGCCCCATCTGACCTTCATTGAGGTCCCAAACGTGTGGTCCAAGCGAGGTGGACAGTCTGAATTTTTCACACTGTTCCAGCAACATTCCACCTTGGATAGGTTGGAATTTTGAATTTTATTAAAATACTTTTGAGTGTCTAAAAATTATAAAAATTTATAGAGAGGTTGACCACTCATGTTAGGACCCACCTACAAAATTTTGGGGCCAATGGACACCTGTACACACCATGGTGGTGGCTGGACAGGCCCATTATAATATGGTGTCCAGATCAGACCGATTTTCATGAAAGATTGATTTATTTAAATGAATTAAAATATTTATAGATGTCCAAAAATTCTGAAATTTTGTAGAGGTATTGTCTACTCATGGTAGGACCTACCTACCAAATTTCAGATCTAATAGACCCCTTTGCACACCGTGGCAAGGCCCGGACTGGCCCACCACATTGGGACGTCCAGGTCAGTCTGATTTTCTAGACAGACCATTTTATTTAAATTAATTAAAATATTTTTAAGTGTCCAAAAATTTTGAAATTTTGTGGAGTTGTGTACCACCTATGGAAGGACCACCCTGCAAATTTTTAGGGTCATCGGGCCCTAAGTGTTGTATATCCCCCTTCTTATCTGGTGGGACCCACTGTGATATGTGTGGGTCACCATGGGTCAGTAACCCATTTAAATTAAATAAATTTCTGGACTCCATCAGGCCCAGGAAGTGGGTGGGATGGAATTCTAGCAAGGGGCCCAAATTTGTGCATAATTGATCTTTTGGAGCCGTGGCGGCCCACCAGATTTAAGGGAGTGTTGCACACACTCTTTACCCTCCTTCCTTAGACATTTTGGGCTTAATTAGTGCCCCTTGAGGCCCACCTTTGTGGCGGTTTGTGGGCTAGCCTTAACCAGAATTTTTGATAGCTTTATATGCCCAATGGGCTGGAAACCTATCCCTTGAGCCCAAGATTGTGCAAGGGCTGACCTTATTAATTCATGGGCCCAATGGGCCATCTACAAATTGATCATGTACATTTATTAGCCTTGATGCCCTTATAAAATGCTTAATTGTGGGCTGACTTGCAAGGCCCACATAAGTGTATATTGTGGAGGGCCTTGCTAAATCTTTGGGCTAGTGTGGGCTGTCAGTATAGACCTTACCCATGTGTATTTTTGGGCTTACGGGCTGCCTTCAAGTCCACCATAATGTATGAATTGGATGGCTTTTGTTTGGGCCATTTCTTTTGGGCCTATTATGTAATATATTATATGCATGTTTGTGTTAGCAAGTAGGCCTTGTGGACTCAGTTCTTTTGGATAGGCCTATTGATCTTGGGCCTATACTCTCCTATCTATTGTGATGGGCTTAGGGGCAATAATACACAAGAGGTTGGGCCCTTAGCTACCCACTAAACTGACCCTGTACTTGGGACAAAAGTGAGGCCTAACTCACTTGTGTTAAATGTGAAACTTGCCCATGTAAATGAATTACTGAGCTGCCCATAACGCTCACCAAAATATATGGATTTATGACCTTTATGGTTGGGCCCAAACCTTGCTTAAGGGCCCACCATGCTACCCAAGTATTGAGCTTAGTGTATGGCCCACTAGGCATGGATTGCTTAGGCCTTGCGCCTTATTTCATGCTCAAGTAGTGGCGGGTTACCTCTTGGGAACCAGTTGAGGTTGGACATCCTCCTGGGTGGTCTTAAGGTAGGCCCGTGGGTTCTTCTATGGATGGTTAAAGGCCCACCATAGACCCTAGGCCATTTGTTTAAGGCTCAATGTGTACATATGTGGAGCCTACCTTAACACATGTTTGGTCCAAGCCATCCAAGCCCTGGATTGCCCGATCATGGAGGCACTCTCTGCCTTGGGTTGCTGCTGGATTCACAATCCAGTAGTAGACCCACTTGATCTTTTCTTTATGTATACACACCCTCCATCTGGTGGGGCCCCCTGTGAATATTGTTGGCCTTCATGAGATCATTCCCACTTATTTGACTAATTTATATGCTTTAGCAGGCCCAAGAAGCTAAGTGGGCCGAACATTTATCAAGAAGCCTCAAATGTACATTATTGTGGTTGAAACTTTATTGGACATGGGACCCACCATATTGAGAACTTGTATACGTGTTGCATGCTTGTGTTTTCTTATAATCTTTGGGCTTAATCAGTGCATTCTTTTGTGTCACCTTTAGTGATCACATGAGGACCCTATCTTAGATCAGATTTTTGGGGCATCCCATGAGCCTAGAGTGGGTTGGGACGTCCCAGCTTGGCCCAACCATATATTAAGCTAACTTCCACCGTTTTGATGGACTTGTGGGCTAAGATAAGGATAGTATTGGGCCCTTAGTTGCCCACTTAAATTGCTAGTTATTGGGCTGATGTAGTTGGGCCCATTTCATCATCCAAACTTAAACTTATTTTGGGCCGTATATTGTGTATGTGGGCTGCCCACCAAGTCCAACTTAATGCATGGATTCTATGGCCATTAGGAATTGAGCCTTGGGCCTTAGTTTCTCTCTTGGGGCCCATGTTGTTAAAAGTGGTGTTATATCTTTTTATAGCTTATTATGAGGAATGTATGTATGTAGTTACCTATATTCTTATCTTGAATGTAGGGCCTTGGGCCTTGTATCCATATAGTTCATGGTTGAGATGTCTCTTGGGAAATGGTGGTTAAATATCCCCATTATGAACCCCTATAGGCCCGTTTGTATCTAAATGTCATTAGATGCTCATCTTAAACTCTTACTAGACTCACTTCTGTGTTACTTAGATACGTAGTTGTATACTTAGTCTCGTGGGCTATCACAGGTAAATGGGCCCCCACTAGAGGTGGGATTCCTTATGGATATTGTCTAAATACCTAGTCTTGGTCCCTTCTTGGATAGGTGTGCGAGCCGAGGACCCAGTGTTACAGATCCTCTTCCTTCTTTCTTTTGTTATCTTATGTACGTCCTTTTGAACCTTATAGAAACTTGTAAAAGTTCAAATTCATAGTGGATTTTAGGATGTGTGCCTTTGTTATTCTCAGATTTACTTGCTGTGATCTTGGGTATGCTCATATTGGTAATGATTATACTATTATGGAAATCCTCCTTGTAGGATCTCAGGATTGGAACCTGCTTGAGGAGCCAAGAATGGGGTACCACGGAGGCTGTTGCTGCCAGAACCGGCCATCGGGTTCCTTGTGAGTCCGGTTACTGAGTCTGGGGCGTGACATCTTAGTTATCTCCTCACGACGACTTTGGCTATACTTTCAAGCTCACACTATCATCGTCATAACTAACTTCCCATTGCGTCAGATTCTTCAGAAACTGGAAGCTTCCGGCCGACTAACAAAGTGGGCGATTGAGCTCAGTGAATTTAACATTCAATATAAGCCGAGGGTAGTAGTTAAAGGATAGGCTGTTGTCACGCCCCAAACCCAGAGATCGGATTCACAGGAATCCCGATCGCCGAATCCGGTACCGACAGCCTCCATAGTACCCCATTCTCGGCTCCTAGCGTCCATACGCCAGGTTCCGATCCTGGGATCCTACAAGGAGGATTTTCAACATCAGTTTAATTCGTAACAAGCATAACCAAAGGCATAACCCAATTCACAAAGGCAACATCATCATCACATATCCACTAATATAATCATTTGAGTACAATGATGAAAGGGAAATACATAAATCGAAAATCAAGCTCCAGAAGACCGCTGCATGCTCCAAGCTCAACACTACTGCAACCTAACATCACCTGCACGCATCTATCGTGCATAAGCTTATAGAAAGCTTAGAGGGTGGTGTAAGTGTGTGCACAAGATAAGTGCCAAGTAAGCAATATTATAGTAATCAGAGTAATCAAAGTAAGCGGAAATACTGGCAGTCCGTGAGTTATACAATGTCAGGGTATGCAATGCAATTCAGCTATACAAATGAGGAGTCAAAGAAAACTAAATATCAGATGTTGAGGATACAATGTCATAAATCATACAATATCGAAATAAGCAAAAATATACTGATAAGTCTATGAGTATCATCAGCCGTACCAAGGCTATGCGATGCAAGACATGAGTACTAACGGCTATATCAATGCAGAAACATGGCAACCCAAAATACTAAGTACTGCGGACGCAATGTAATATGCGGTGCGAATGAAATGACCATGCTGGAGTGAAGTCGGGATGATAGTACGTAGTATCACAAGCTATGGGGTCTATCACAAAGAACTTCTATCCAAACCAGTCCCATACCTAAATTTGGATAGTCAGACTCAATGTGGTAAACTCCTGATCTCAGGTTAGTCGCGCGCCCAACCGAAATCCTTGCCATGCAAAGGTACACAACAATTAGTTACGCACCACCAGCCCGAGTGAATAGTGAATGAAATGAATGTATGAGTATGCAAATCCTGCTCAATAAGTCCACGTATCAGTACGGTTCCTCTCTGGGATCATCACCGGGGTCTATTACACTCCAAACCAGATTGCCGCCCCATCGCGCGCAATAAGGTGAGTGGAAGAGACCTCACTATCCGCCTGCCAATATCGGGCCCGGCTCATCGATAGCGGACCCATTCCTCGAGCCGGTCGACTCAAATTTCTAGCATTGCCCCTCCTCTCTCTGGTAAGGCCATACCCCCTTCCAACCGACCACGACACGGTGGGAGACGCGGCCTAATGGTATACGGCCCTCATACGCTCATGCATCCACTTGGTCTAAACGTTGGAGCAACCTATGGAACCAAGAGGGTTTAGGGACTTCACCCAGGGATATCTATAGCACCCCATGCAGAACAGATTTCCGGTGTCCCATCTGGCCATCCACGAAATACTATGGAGGCTACGACCCCGATGTCGCTAGGGCATACAATAATCATAACACATAATGCAAGATGCATGAGTCAAACAACCCAGTCATGCATCAATCCTGTGCATGCCATGCTCTCATATGGGGCAGCTCTGCCTATCAGGGAGCCCTATGAACAACCTGCCTTGTGGCATATGCAATGGTCAATCACATCTCATAACAAACATATAGATGATGCGTATGGGCATGTATTATGATGCTATGCTGTCACATACTCATAATCGGTATCAATAACCGGCGTCAACCATCGGCCTCGACAATGTGGACATTTAACCAACATTACCCCCAAGGAATGGCCACATAGAGCCAAACATATATTGGACCCATGGCCTCATATAAGGACCAAATATACAACAACACGGGCCTCACTCAAGAGTTTAATACACATCACGATGGGCCTTTCACATGGGCCTAACCCACATCACAATGGGTTCCATCGCCTGACCCTCAAATGCATCACTATGGGCCTCATCACATAGGCCTGATATACATCACATTGGGCCTTAAACACGGGCTGAATACATATCACAACGGGCCTCAAATACGGGCCGCATATATCACATTGGGACTCGACAATCGGAATCGGCAGTCAGCCACGACAATCGAAATCAACAATCGGCCATGATAATTGGCCTCGATCGATAATCGAAATCAGCAATCGGCCACGATAATCAGAATCGGCAATCGACCACGATAATCAGAATCGACAATCGGCCACGATAATCGACCTCGATTGATAATCGGTCAATCGGTCACGACAAGCAGAATCGGCAATCGGCTACGTCAATCGACAATCGGCCATGATAATCGGCCTCGATCGGTAATCAGTCAATCGGCCATGACAAACAAAATCAGCAATCGGTCACGTCAATCGTCAAGCGGCCACGATCGGTGATCGGTCACGATAATCGGCCTCGATCGATAATCGGTCAATCGGCCATGACAAGAAGAATCGGCAATCGGCCACGTCAATCAACAATCGGCCATGACAATCGGAATCGATCAATAATTAGAATCAGCAAATCGGTCGCGTCAATCAAAAAAACAACAATCGGTCATGATAATCAGCCTCGATCGCTAATCGGCAATCAGCCACGACAATCGGTCGAACAAGGCCTAAGGAAATGGCACAACGTGGTCATTTAACCACCATTGCCCATCATTGTGGACATTCAACCAACATTGCTCCCAAGCAGTGGCCTATATAGAGCCTAACATACAGTGGACCCATGACCTCACTCAAGAGCTAAATATATAACACCATGGACCGCATCACACGGGCCTAATACACATCACTATGGGCCACATCCATGGGCCTCATTTATATCACAATGGGCCCCTACCCATGGGCCCCAGATACATCTCAATGGGCCTCCTATACAACAAGTGGGCTGCACTACTTGGGCCTCTCATACATTACAATGAGCCGCATATACGAGTCAATATACATCGAGTGGGCCACAATACATGGACCTGAAATACACACAGGTGAGCCCTACATATGGGTCTCAAAATACAAAACAGGTTGGCCCCGCATGGGTCGAAAATACATCATGATGGGCCCCATGGATGGGCCGCACCAATGGGCCTCAAATGGGCTTAGACCACACCAAAAATCATTTCGCTACTTGTAGGTATAACACGTGTATCACTGTACACTATCATTTTATGGGGTACACGGCACCTTAATGATGATCAGCACCGCCCAAACATTGTCCAGGTTAATCAGCACCATCCAAACATTGTCCAGCACCGTCCAGCATAATTTGGACGATGTTAATGAAATAAAGACATCGTGATGGTATCCACCGTCCAGATCACTGGACGGTGAAGATAAGACACAAATATCACAGTGGGTCACACCGTCCCACACAGTGGGCGATGTGGATGAAACCCATACATCACATGGTAGGCCCCACACGTGTGGTCCTCACACGTGTGGATGGATGGATACAACACATAGCTCGTGCAGGGACCCGCAGAGCTTGCTGCGTCAAAGCAGTAGCTGTACCTGCTGACCGCTGGCAACTGGCCCACCAGGATCTGCTCATTCCTGGATGGTGTGGATCTCCTCACGTGCTAAACAGGTGGGTCCCTACGTGATGGACGGCAAAGATAAAACACTTGCATCACGGTGTAATCCCACCGTCCAACAGTATGGATGGTGGATATAAAACACATAAATCATGGTGTCACAGCACCGTCCAAATGTCTGGACGGTGCATACACAATACAAATAAGGTGGGGTCCCCACGTCCCACCTGATGGACGGTTGGAACACAAAACAAACATCACGGTGGGAACCTCACAGATGGATGGAGGGTTTGGATGTATCACATACATCAGGGGTGGGGTCCACATGGCGGCCCAAAAGATATACACCCCGCTGTGTATAATATAGTAATATAATATGTTATTATATCTCAAATACACCAGATATATAGTTGGTGTAGGCATACATAGCCAAACTTCTTTCACAAAGGTGGGTCCCACGTGGGCCCACCATATAATATTATATAACATTATATATTACTATTATTTATATTATTTATTATTTAATGCATTTGAAAAGCACTAGACGGATGTCCTGGATGGACGGTTTAGATACAGCAGGTGGGACCCACGTCCACGTGCTGAACGGTGTGTGTACACCACATCAGATGGTCCCACGTGGTGTGCTCCACCTAAGATTTGAATCTACCTCATCATACCTGCATCACAGCAGGCCCACTGTCTTGGACAGCAGGTATAAAACAAATACATCGCGTGGGGCCCTTGAACGGCAGGGATAAAACACATGGATCGCATGGGCCCCTGAATGTACGGTGTGCAGATGTTGGTAGGCCCCACCTCATCTGGACGGTCTGGATCAGACGTGCCAGCAGGTGGGTGCATACAGGTGGACGGCATGGATAAATATATGCATCAGGTGGGATACACCGTCCCAGCTGGACAGCTAGATGAAACAATACATCATGGTGTGGGTCCCACCGTCCAGGGACTGGACGGTGCGGATGCACCACATACATCACGAGTGGGCCCCACAGCTGGATGGTGTGGGTATGACACATACCCGCTGCTGTATATATATAATTATATAATTATATTATTATAACATATGCGTGTCAATCGTCCAGTTCTGGACGTCCTTTAACGGACGGTCTGGATGAGGATATCAGGTAGGACCCACGTACGGACAGTTTGCAATGCACACAAGGTGGGAGGATGCCATGTGGGACCCACGTACGGACGGTTTGGATGTGCAATGCACACAAGGTGGACTCCCACGCAGATGGACAGTGGATGAAATACATTCATCCAGTCGTCGTCCAGCACCGTCCCGCTGCTGGACGGTCTGGTTAAAACACATGCATCATACGGGTCCCACATGGATGCAGGGTGCAAATACATCATGGTGGGGTCCACGTCAGTGTGGCCCACCCAAGGATTAGGCTGATATTTGTAATTTTCCTTCGTCCAGGCCCGCTGCATGGTCTGGACAACAGCCCATCTAGCGGTCCTGGCCCATCCAAATCATGGCCATGCCATGTACAGACGGCGTGGATGAAATATACATCATCATGGTGGGCCGCAAATGAGAAAGAGAGAGAGAAAGATCGGACGGAGCCCCACAATGAACATGCATGCACAAATTAAGGTGGGTCCCAACCAAGTGTGGGCCTATAAACAAAATTAAAGGTGGAGATTTCCTTTCTACCAGAAATCAGATCTTAGAAAAACACCTACCTCAAGATCTCTTTGTCCTTCTTCCATCAACTTGTTCTATAGCTCCAAAGAACGTGATCCAACGGTTGAGATGAGGCTTTGACGGTGGAGATGGGAGGTAGGAAGGTGGGCCACACTAGCCTCTCCATGGGAGGCTTGGACGTTGGAGTTGCTTGGGAGTAAAAATGAGAGAGAGATGAGAGAGAGAGAGAGAGAGAGAGAGAGAGGGGTAAGAGAGAGAGGGATGGGTGTGAGTGATGGAGTGATGGGGAGTGAGTGATGGGTGATGGGCATGTACTTTGTGTAAGAGAGTGTTGACTTTAAAGGTTGCTTGGGGATGGGGTGATGTGTACTTGACATGAGGTGTGATTGATGGGATTTGATGTGATTGATGGGACATTTTCTTGGGATTTGCAATGCGCGGCGTTTTCCTCGAATTGAACGCCGGCCGACATCTTCTATCCTAGGTATCGGGTCGGTGCGTGAGTCGCGGCGTTAGAATCGCGGCGACGGCGTGGTCGCCAAGGTATAGGTTTCGGGTCAAGCCGACTTTGGCATGCAAGTCTCGTCTTAGGATCGTGCGCAACATTGACTTTAGGTCGAGGATTGCCGGAATTCGACCGGAAGGATCGCGGAAGCTTTCGGAACAGTACGGACTAGGATACGGGTCTTACAGCTGTGGCCGACTTTATAGCTGAAGTTACCCCCTCAAGTCGATTCACCTACCGAACATGCAGAAGTGCCAAGCAATCACTCGACGACTGTTTCTCCTGAGTCATTGCCTGACCCAACTCCCTGGAAGCTTTATGTCGACGACTCCTCCAATTCTAAGACGAGTGGGGCAGGAGTCATCCTAGAAACTTCCGATCGAACCTACATGTAATATACCTTAAGACTTGAATTTCAAACCTCGAACAATATAGCAGAATACGAAGACTGGTTGCTCGGCCTCCGACTAGTAGCTAGTCTGGTTGCTACTCATCTCAACGTATTCAGTGACTCGCAGTTGGTCATTAATTAGGTTACTAGTGTGTATCAAACATGTAAAGAGTAACTAAAAGCATACATGAAGAAAGCTAAAGAATTGATCGACGGTTTCCAACGAAGCACTGTCACTTGGATCCCTCGAATAGAAAACTCTAAAGTCGACCTATTGGCGAAACTTGCCTCTGCCAACGAAGACAATATACCAGGTCCGTTCCAATCGAGTATGTTGCTAAGCCGAGTATCGACGACCTGCTTAGCTTGACCATACACTCAATCGACTCGGAACTCACTTGGCTCGACCTGATCGTCCAATATCTCGACAGTGGAAAGTTGTCCGAGGATCGTGCAGAGGCCCGACAGTTGAAGATTCGAGCCTTCTGTTACACCATACTCAACGGGGTACTGTATAAGAAAGGATTTTTTACTCCTTTGCTACGCTTCCTAAATCATGATGAGGCTAATTATGTACTATGGGAGATCCATGAAGGAATTTACGAAAATCACTCGGGAGGATGATCGCTCACACATAAGGTCTTACAACAAGGGTGTTACTGGCCGACCATTCAGCATGACGCATGTAAGCTCGTCTAAAGTTGTGACAAATGCTAACGATTTACGACCGCTCCGAGACAACCACCCGAGGAGCTGACTCCTATGGCCGGTCATTGGCCCTTCGCGCAGTGGGGAATTGACATCATCGGACCTCTCCCTTTGGGGAAAGGCTAGACCAAGTTTGCCATTGTTGCGGTAGATTACTTCACAAAGTGGGCCGAAGCCGAGCCATTGGTTAGGATAATTGAATAAAAGATCATGGATTTTGTTTGTAAAAATATCATCTGCCGATTTGGGATACCTTGGACCATTGTTACTGACAACGGGAAGTAGTTCAATAGCAGGCAGTACCGGGACATGTGCAATAATCTCGGACATCATCCTCAGACGAATGGATAAGTTGAGGCAGTCAACAAGATTATTAAACAGAACCTCCGAACCAAACTCAACAGAGTTAAAGGAACGTGGGCCGAGGAACTTCCTAAAGTACTATAGGCATATCGAACTACCGCTTGAACGGCCATGGGAGAGACTTCTTTCTCCCTTGTGTATGGATCAGAAGTCGAGATCAGACTATCTTCAGCTCGGGTCAGCTCGTTTGACGAACAAGACAATGAAAAATTACTAGCCATTGGACTCAACCTCTTAAACGAATAAAGGGAAAGGGCTTGGTTACGGATGATGGCTCGACAACGACAAGTAGCTCGGTTCTATAATGCCCGAGTCAAGGTTAGACGCTTGCGAGTAGGAGACATGGTTCTCTGAAAAATGTTCCCAAACACTAAGGAAGTTGGCACGGGCACACCGGGACCCAATTGGGAAGGACCCTATGTTGTTTCGAGCACCATCCGACCCGGAACTTATTGGTTGAAAGATCTAACTGGGCAATTACTTCCCCATCCTTGGAATGCCAAGAATCTAAAAATTTATTATCCCTAGGTCGACCGTTGAGCAGTTGGAAAATTTCAATTAAGCAAAGAATGAAAAACATGTAAACTGAGTCAAATGTATGAGAAAACTGAGTATATTCATTTATCAGTATGAGTTTTACATCGAATTACATTAGTTTCTACTTTGGAGTTACATTGACAAAATGACAAGGACAAGTGAGAAAAGAGGCGGCCGAGACACGCGATATCCTCTCTCAGTAGCAAATGCTCTCAAACCCGGCTTGAAGCTTGGTGTGCTTGAAGTGATTGACATGCTTTCCAATCCAAAATTAGCTTCAAGGATCACCATGAGCTAACTCAGGAGGTGGGCCGAGTTCAGCTGTTGCCGCCACTCGGAGCAACCTCTGGCGCCGCCTTAAGAGTAGCCTCAGAAGCAACCTCAAGATCAATCACCATGGCATCAACAAACCCAGCTGCCTTGGCCTTCGGACCTTCAGACTCAGAGCCACTTTCGTCAAATTCTGAGAGATCAAGGTCGGGGTTGGACTGCTTTATCAGGTCCATGCATTTGATGTAACCGTCCTGATACAAGCGATCCCGCTCTTCTAAATACTCTCAGGACTCGAGAAAGGCCTCTGTAGCCTGGACCTTGGCTTTCTCGATGACAGCCTTAGTCTCGGTCTTGAGTCAAGACAACTTTTCTTAGGAAGAAGCAAGGGCCTGGCGACTCCGCTGACTCTCCTCCCAAGCCTCTTGCAATTGCGAGGCCAAATGGTCACCCTCGGCCCTGGCTTCCTCAGCGGCCTTCTTGGCAACCCCCAAGTCGCCAGTCATTATATTGAGCTAAGTCACGGCAACAGCGAGTTGTGCTTTTGCCTCCCCTGCACATTTCTGAGCATCGGCCAAATCCGAGCCAGCCCTGAGCGTACAAGGGGCGAACTGCAAAAGGAAAACGCAAGGTTGGATCAAGTTTGAGGAAACTGATAAAACAAGCATAAAGTTTAATTCTTACCTCGAGAAGTATCTTCGTCATATGAGAGAGAGTTCGCCTTGAGGGACCTTTGAAGAGGGTAGTGAAGTCCTTTTTGCTCTCATGGGAAATCGCCCGGGGGACCATGTCCTTTACGGCCAGTTGGAAAATCGACATCTCCTGTTGAGTCATCTCCCCTTCTGAAGACTCCCCTCTCCATTGCTCTGAAACCCACTTGGCAATAGGTCCTAGCTCAAGAGCCACCTGGGACTCGAGAGCCACCGCATCCGCCACTTCCACCCCTTTCTCTGAGTCGGGGACTATTACGATCGGGATGACTGGGGTGGCTTGCCCCTTAGCCTTCGAAACCGTCTTCAGCCTCTTTGGAGGTTGAGGTTCTAACCTCGGAGGGACCTTCATCTTGGAAGGTGGATGGAGAAAAGGTCGAGCCTCAGCCATCTCTGCATAAAAAATAAGACGAATTAAATTAAAATCAAAGGGAATACAACGGGATTTCCAGAAAGTACCTGTTAAGACTGAGTATAAAAAAAGGCTTCAGTTGGAGAAGTCTCTTCTAAGACCGCTGCTCCGGACTCAGCGCCTTCAGATCTTTAAGCTGAGCTAAAGCGCTGACTTCGAGTTTTGGCCTTTACTTGGAGATATCTGCAAAACACATTCAGTCAGACTCAAAGATGTAATAGTGTAAAAAGATAGAGAAAAGAGCATACGCCAAGTCACCTGCTTGGGAGAACACGAGATTCGATGGGCCCTGGTTCGGTACTGTCCCATCGGCCACACGCCTAGAACCATCTATCTCTCCAATGCTTGTTGGAGGTAAGAGGGTCGGTTATCAAAGGTCCGCCCTTATTCCACCAAGCACACAAAAAGTATCAGTCGAGCTGTTGTGGGTTCATCCGTACTTAAAACAGATGGAGAAACTCGTCAATAGTCAGTGGGGACTTCTCCATCTCATCCCACAACACAGAGCATCCGAACAAGTTCCTCCACCCATTCGAAACTATCTACCCAGGCGTTATCCGAAGTCAGGAAAGCAGATCCCGAGATATCCCCTTAAGGGGCAGACGTAAGTTGCACTACAAAGCGACTTGGAAAATAGTGACCATCCCAGCAGGAGGGCGGTCAGGTCACTCACTCAGAAGAGGGAGGCGAATAATGATAGAGTCTAGGACATGCTTCCCGGCCCTGATCTTGTGCAGATCCGCCTCGGTTAAAACCGAGGGAACGAGAACCTTCTACTCATCTCCAGCCTCCCCTCCCTCGACCGCTGACTCTGCAGCATTTGTCGATCTCCGGGCAGAGGCCGACTCACTAACTCCTTCGGTCGCCTCATTATCTTCCTCCATTTTCGCCCCAGGAAGATTGGGCCTGCCAGGGGCAGTCGCCAACGATGCCCCTCCGCAAGACGAACCTGCAGAGATAGGGCGCTCCGCTGAAAATCCAACCGCCCTTTCGGAATGCTGGAAAGCTGCATTGGCGCCTACAGCCAACTCCGTCAGCAATGAAGGTGATTCCGAAACATCCAAGAGACGCCTTGCTTCACCTTCATCACCGGGAGCTCCCTCCCGGAGGCTCTGAGAACCTTACATTGCTGTTGTATTGAAAGTAAAAGGGAGGGAGAGAGTTAAAAACTCACTAGAGACGGCAAGAAAGGCGGACGTGGAAGCATAAATCACAGAAGGTAAAAATGGTAGAGAGTGCGAAAACAATGAAAATGGAAATCGAGGAAGAGGAAAACATGCGCGCGAAAATGAGAGAAGAGCGTCCTGGTCGCCGTTTTATAGCCCTGCCACGTGGCAAGGGTATTTAAGGAGGAGTCGAGTCGACGGCTGCTTTAACTCCCCTGCTCGACACATGGCGCACTTCAAATTACACGAGCCCCACTTTTGCCACATGTCTGGCTCTCATAAGTTGAAAAGACATTCTGGCGGCTTCCCGCTTATGCGGCCTCGATCAACAAACCAGCGCGTGTTCTGGACGATACAGGACGCCTACAAGCGTTAAATGCTCCATCATAAAGTTGGTCCCAGCTCAAGCCGACTCAACAACTCACTACTCCTTAGCGTCAACAATGTTGATGCAAGGAGTAGGGGGGCTTACTGTTGGGGAAAAAAAATAGTAAGAGTCCAGAGACTCGGTTATGGAATGGACCAACTATACTGACACTGCCCAAGATAAGCAATAAGCCCGACCGAGGCAAGCATACCGTTGCCTAAAGGAGAGACTTAACTCGGATTATAGGGAATGAATCCCCGACCAAGACTTACAAAGTCTAGAGCCATAAGGCAAAACATACGAGATATATAAAGTTGACTCGATAAATGGGGCAGTGACATCCAGAGAGGCCGATTAGGCCCAAAGCTCAGAAGCCACCTAATCAACCATAAAACTAACCCATCTTTAGGTCAGTTGCAGAGTCGGCTATCAGATTAAGAGAGCACATTAAGTACGAAACTGTCTCATCCCATCTAATAGAAGGCAAGTAGCTTTACCCTTTATAGCCGACCAAGATTCACTCATCAGTAGAGTCGGCTTGGCTCGATCCGAGTGAGGTAGAAATGGTATAAAGGAAAATACCTTCTCGAAAATCTAGTAAGAGGATCCCTGATCCCGAAGATCTTGGGATCGGCTAAAGTCCAAAATGGATTGACACCAAATCTCCAAGATATCAGGAGAAGAATCCTAGCACGATGGGATCCTCCCCTTCCTATAAATACAAACAGGAGATTTCCAAGGTGAAAGGTACACAAAGACTCTCTTAACAACCCTCTTATACGATCCTATTCCTAACTTTACCATCGGAGGATCCTTGGCTCCTTTGTATCCTTCTTGTGCAGGCAAAATAGATCAGAGGAGGACGCACCAGTTTTTTGCATCAACAGTATCTTTTATAACTTAAACATTTAAATCTTAGTTACTGGAAGTTCTTTGAATCCCCTTTAAAAGTGTACGACCTGGAAAAGTAGATATCGTGTTTGACACGAGCAGTAAAAGGCTGCCTAATCTCTTCCTTTCTCATAATCGAGACCCTTGCCTGAAATCCACGATGCAGATTTATCCGAGAGTTACTTGAGTCAAGAATTCTTTGATTTTCCCGATCTCTAAGCAATTACATGGATTTTAAACAACCATGGATTAGTTGGTATTCATCGCTTGATTATCATAAAATCAGAACTTTAAAAGACTTATCCCAATTATTCATTCATCATTTTGTATACAATCTAAACGTGGTGTCTAGAAGGGTGGATCTTGCTTCTTTACGAAAAATGGATAAGGCCGTCAAAATGAAAACTCCCATTGACAAGGAAGATCAGATCTATATGATTTTCCACTTCCTAGACTTGAGTATATCTGGATACTTCATCTCATGTATGTATGTATGTATGTCTATATATATATATATATATATATATATATATATATATATATATATATATATATATATATATATATATATATATAAGAAAAAGTGAAATTAGGTGGATGAAAAGCCCATTGAATACGAGCCTATTGAATACAAGAGTAATGACGACAGCATCCCCATCCCATATTCAACAAAAAATGATGATCATGTCACCTTTGCCCAAGGTGCACCATTTGCCCATCAGCAAAGACAACAACAACAACATCATGAATAGCAGATGTAGAACTCGTGCTACTCAAATCAAAATCGGCAAATGGGTATAGTTTAGGAACCTACACAATTCACTTCATTGACTCAATCTTACAGTGACATACTAGCTATGCTAGTACAGAGTCAACTTCTTGTCTACAAGGTGATTTTTGGGGCCACATGTCCAAGGTGAATTCTCATG
The DNA here is from genome assembly GCA_030180095.1 of Magnolia changhungtana. Taxonomy (NCBI): domain Eukaryota; kingdom Viridiplantae; phylum Streptophyta; class Magnoliopsida; order Magnoliales; family Magnoliaceae; genus Magnolia; species Magnolia changhungtana. Next base: position 170,167 of record JASAUF010000562.1, on the reverse strand, counting down.
TACGTCCAACCTCCATAGACGGTCTGGATTTTGTTGGTCCACAAGGTGGGTGACACACACATGATTAGAGGTTATCTATAAGAGAAAAACAAAGATCCGGCCATAAGAAGGGCTCCGTCACTATGAGCCATTCAAAATCAATCACAACCATACATCATGCATACATTAACAAGTACATCTTAGATCTTAAACATGCATGGGTCTAGAATCAAAATTTAAGGTGGGGATGCCACCCCATTAGGGATTTAGGGTCTAGATGACCCAATCATGCCATAATATTAAGAAAACTACCATGATGGGGCTCATAGAGAATGGCACCATGCATGGATCATGCATGCACATGGTGGGTCGTTGGCACCCATGGGATTATGTAGGATCTCCACCATTGTTTGGTGGGTCCTACACCTCCCTCATGAAAGAAAGAAGTAGATCTAAGCAAGAGAATCAGAATTTCTATTCTAGGAGAGCACCCACCTCTAAGGATCTAATCTCCAAATATACATCAACATGATCTTCATGCTCCAAGGGTTATGAATCTATGACCAAGATGGGATTGTAATGGTGAGATGGCGGGGAAATAAGGAAGAAAAGGGGCTGGAATGGAGGGAGATGGGCTGGACGTCCAAGGCTAGCAAGGAAAGAAAGAAGAGAAAATGAAAGAGAAGGGAGAGAGAGAAGTTGTTGTAGAGGGGTTATGATAGCATGTAAGGCTTTGGGAAGAAAAAGTAATGATGAATTTTCTTGTTTAGAGAAGCAATGATGGGTTTTGGGGAAGAAAACTCATCATGAGTTGCTAGGCTCTAGGTAGGCTAGGTAGCTAGCTAGGGTAGCATTTATGGGAGAAGGTGCATTAGGGTGGGCCCCATGGGAAAACGTGTATACCCTAATAGGTGGGTCCCACCAACATGATCAAAGGCTCAAAATGATGTGCGCCTACATCTGATGATCTACAACTCGGATGGACGCACGAGACGCGGCATCGGAACCGCGGCGACAATGCAGATAAGATGGCATAGGTTTCGGGTCGATCCGAGTCGGGTCAACGTGACCGAACTCAAGGACAATTGCAAACACTACTCGAAGGTCGCAGGTCACTGGGATTTGACCGGCAGGACCGCGTGACCTAAAGAAATGGCGTGCATACTTGGGTTAGGGTCTTACAGAACCCATGGCCATCAAAAAATACAAGTGACGGCCCTTTCAACCATCAATGAAAAATATATTACAATTACATTGCAGAATATAGAATCACACCATATTCATCATCGTAGCATCACATTCATGCGCGCAAGAGATGTAACAATGCATATCGTGTCCAAAAGATTTCAACCCTCAGATTGTGTTGTGACTAGTGATCGGATGGCTCAGATGAGCTGCCTGTACAACTGCTCATCATTCATACCATCTATGTCTCCACTTACACATGGCCTATTCAAGGTGCCTTTATTCATCACATGTGTCCATCCTCCGTGCCATTCATTTTTTGGGACAATTAATCGAGCCAAATTATTGGTCTTATAGGCCACCTTTGTCAAAAGCCCATGTAGACCCGTGAATCTTGGATTTGGACTAGACCCATGAATTTCATTTCACTCCTTTATTTGTGTATGGTGATATACTAGTATAATTTTATGAATTAGCTACACGAACATTCATGCATGAGAATGGTAATACATACATTGGTGGGATGATTCATATGGCGGTCACGCGATGACAAGATAAGTGAGACAACTCCTTTGTGTCAAGTCGAGCCAAGTTGGCAAAGGTGAGTCAGCACTTTCTTCCTAAACTAAATTCATATCAATGCATTGTTGTCCTTATTAACTACTAGTATTTTATTTTATCATTTATTAAATATTATCATTGATGTTAGAGCATACCATGTATCCTCATCACAATGATTATTAGTGTTACGTTGACTAATATTACGTATATTCTTAATGTTAACGGGTGGTTTCAAATCATTAGTCGTACTAGCATTACGATCGACTGTAAATCAATTAGCATTCAAACCTTAAAAATCCTAGCCCTAAGTAATCTAAACTCTAGGTCGATACCCTAAACCTAGATAGTTTGTTATGTGTGGATCTAACGGTAAAACTTCATAATTCATAGTAGCTCCTAGTATCTATTATTATTGGTAGTCATGACTATTAGCGTTGGGAAGTATTTATCATTTTTCTTTATGGGATTAGTAAAATACTTGTTAAAATAATTAGTAGTATTAGCCCTTACTATATTATCATTAGTAAAGATTTTATTATTGTTACTTACATTATTTAAGAGATTTTTAGTCATTATAGGAATATTAGATAATGTCGGTATATTTAAATAAGAACTTGTGAACCATCATTATGGATATGTTAGCTAATATAAATTATGACACTAACATTAATAGTTGTCTTCTAATTATTAAGATTAAATTGTAACTAATACACCAATTAGAGTTCAAATCCTAGAATCTAAATTTAAGATTAAACCCTAAGATGAAAATCTTAATCTTACATTTAAAATCCTAAGATATAGAATTCAAACCCTAGGCCATGATCTTAAACGTAGGTAGTGCGTAGAACTTGGATTTAATTGTACAAGTTCATGATTTGTGGTAGGATACAATTCTAAGGGTGTAAGCACTTGGCGAGACTAGAAGGCGATTCAAAGTATAAGGTGATGATTTCTCCCCCTTGAGCTTTTTATTTTCCCATTAGCTTAAGTTATGATTTTTATTTAAATTTTGATTAATAATTGATATCTTCATTTTATAATCACATGTGTTAATTGTTGGAATTGAATTGCTAGATTTCATACTTAATATTTATCCTACATATTGTCTTATGCTTGTGGATTACTTGTGCATTGCTTGTGGAACTTAAACAGGTACATCAGTGGGAAACCCCCACTTATAAATGTACACCCATACTTAGGATGTAACTCGATTGAATGTGATTGAAATGGACCTGCGACTTAGTGGTTATTGACTGGTGGCTTGAATTGAATATTGATGTGAGCCTACCATCCAAGGGTTGCTGTATCTAAGTAGTTTTTAAGGATGGTCTTTATGGCATGGTTTTGATATTGACCCTATATGGCTTAGTTTTGATAATTGTCCTATGTGGCTTAGCTTTGATAATTGCCCTATGTGGCTTAGTTTTGAAATTCGCCCCAGGTGGCTTTGTTTTGGTATTTGCCCTATATGGGTTTGATGTTTTATATTGTGCAACCATGCGATGGTAAGCCCTATATACTGTAATATGATTGGCCACTAATCGACGGATTTCTATTAAACATCCTAAGGTGGTAGTCTCATGAACCGGGGATGGTGGTATGGGACCTATGCCCGAGCTGTCGGCCTACGTTGGCGATGAGCCCCCGTAGTGACCTTGACCTTATTTAAATTGGCTGATTGTAACTGGACTAATAATGGTTTGGCTAATCATGCATACATGGCACAGACCGATGTCTATTACTATCGTACATGATGTACTTATTTTGTCCGACTGGATGATCATTCCCAAGTCGATGATTGCATGGGTGACGAGCCCAATGCCCGCATGGATGAACATCCCTGGGGTGATGATTGTATTCACGCATCCATGCACATAATAAGACTGCATTTACTATGTTTCGGTTGCCTGGATGTTTTATAATTATGCTTACCCAATGCAGCAATGTATAATCTTAAGAGGAATTCATACTGAGTTGGTCACTCATCCATCAAATATATAACCGTACAAGTAGCATAGGTGTTTAAGTGATATGCACGTTTGGACTGATGAGGAGCCGTTACGGTGGTCAAGGATGAGTGGTTATACCTGTCAAGAAAGTTGTGTTATCTTGCGGCTTTCGTTTATATATTTGATATGCTTTTAAATTTCTCGTGTATGTAATCTTATAATTGTTAATATAGAGACATTGGTTTTTATAAGTCATTATGCGCAATCTTTTGTACATTCTAAATATAAATGTAAATTTCTCATTACGTATGATTTGTCCATTCTACACTAATCTGCTAACTCTGATTAAAGGAAAAAAATATATGTGGATTTTGGCTCTTTATAGGTTAACACTCGGGTTTTTGGGAAACGGGTCGTATACTCGGGTATGAAAATATGGAGTGTTACATTCCATCATCCAACTATGCCCAAGGGATAATGGTAAACAACTGGATTTACTAACTTTACAATCTTAAAACATGAAAAGAAATACTCGAAGCTATCGCAGATCTATTGTAATTTGAGTCACAACAGACCGTTAAAAACTGAAAGTATTTCTTAAACATCAAACTAGAATTAAAGAGAGTTCAACTTAAACATGAATCAAAGAAATAGAAAACATCCCATCACACTACAAGTTTTACCTCTTAGCTCAATTAACCATAGACATGAATGAAACTAAAACCTTAGAAGAAAGCATGAAAAACTAAGAACGCTTGGCGGTGGTTCTCCATGATTTTGCTCCACTCCTCAATCCCTAGATTATTTCATAGATAGATGCCCAGGGATGCCCTAGGGACTCCTATTTATTGTTGTGCAACACCTCCTTTTGCACCTCTTTGGAAAAATTTGAAAACTGCCTAAAATTTACGTACTCCGTGTAACTCTGCGTAACTTTGCGCGATCCATTCGATGACATCGAAGCCTGTTCGATGTCATCGAAGCCTGTTCAAAGATGTCTTTTGTATGTACTTTTTCCACGCTTTTGTAGCTTCATCCGAACTCTACGACCTTCTATGTCATCAAACCTACCTTCGATGTCATCGAAGAGGCCTTTGATGTCATCGAGCATTGTTTGAGGAATCGATAATGTGTCCAAAATAGTCCAGAGAGTTTATTCAATTTCTTCAATAAATTCGATGTCATCGAAAAGACCTTCGATGTCATCAAGCATATCTTCAGTGTCATCGAGGAGTGCTTTGAGTAATCGAAAATGGTGCCCAATATGTCCAGCGAGTTTTACCGAAATTCCGTAGAAAATTCGATGTCATCAAGCAGACCTTCGATGTCATCGAGCAAAGCTTCGAGTCATCGAACAAGTTTTCGAATCATTGAAAAACGTCTCCAATTTGTCTAGCGACCAACTCTATTTTCTTTCATAAATTCGATGTCATCGACCTGTGTTTGATGTTATCAAATATGTCCTCGATGTCATCGAGCAATGCTCAATGACATAATAAATGTGTATTCTGCACTTGTTCTTTCGGCTTTGTTCCTTCTTTACTTGGTTTTCTTGAATCTTGGAACCTTGAAATCTTTAATCTTTGTCTCCTAAGATTTATTCTTTGCCTTGGTGATCTTTGAACGTCAAATTCATACTTTTAGTACATTTTCTAATATAAGCTCTCAAATTCACCTTGCAACACAAACATGAGTAAAATAAGACATTAAGCAGTATTATGTTCATAAAACCAAGATATAAATGGGGTCCAATATGCAATATTTGACCCTCAACAACGCATCACAACGGGGTTAGCTCTTATTTCAAATGTTACTATGGTATTGCCACGTGTGTCAAAGGACTGCTACATTAATGAAGTGGGGGACAATGTTCATCCCCATTATCGCCAATTCCTGTGAAAGCCAATTAGAGTGAGTTGTGTGTGATCCAAACAGATTTGTGTGCTGTATTTTAAGATCTTTAAGGATATACAAAGATGATTTTACAATAATACAATTGGAGTGTATCGAACGACGCCACATCATCCATTAAGTGGTCGATTGAAGAGTGATTGTGCAGAAGTAGTTACAAGATAGATGGTCGGAGTAGAAGGATGGAGGGTTAAGACATGTTAAATGGTTATAACAACCATCAGAATATGGGAAGCATCTAAATGGCCAGATTGTGGCTATAAATAGGAAATGAATTCAGTAGAAAGATTTGTCTCATACTAACCCATCAAACTTTATATATGTTTCAATTATCCTTTCAATTACCCGTTATTTATACTCCTTAGTGTAATCACTCTACTTTTTTACCAATTACTTACATTTCTTAGTGTAATCCTTTACTTTTTGCCTGTTGTTTACGTTCCATAATGTAATCCAATAGCGTTAATCAATTAGCTGATAATCTTAGCTGTAATTTAGGTTCACTTATATACTGGATTCAGTTCTCATCTAGGAAGGTGTTTTACAATTGATCTTTGTGATCGACTATGAGGTTTTTCTTTTTTATTTTTCTTTGAAAAGTCCTTTTATATGAAAGGCAAATGTGTAACCTATTATTAGAGGAAGAACCCTACCCTTTAAATATCGCCTAATCCTTTTTACATATTGTGTGAGTGGCTGAATAGGCCACTGATCTCACTTGATCCCGGTCATATGTTGTGTATTAATTTTTCGGTTCAAATTGAGCCATAAATTTAATTCTACCACGCTTGCACTTGTCATGTGAAAGTAACCAGAAATTGAACCACAACAACATTCTTCCAAGTCATTCTAAGTGGGACAAAAATGCCACGTCGACTTTTAGGGGCCTCCGTGATTCTCTCAAAGGTACACGTAGTGGTAAGACGGATCAATCCTAACCGTCCATGTTGTGGTACATATTATTGATGTGAATGTTGAACTATTACACCTAGATCCATAGCTCAACTGGCACACTAAGTAGAGATACCTCGTTTCAACACTTGAGGTCATGGTATCGATCCCTAGTGGGGTAGCTAACATGGAGTGTGTGTATTGACATGGGTGTGTATGAACAACCTAACCCAAAAAAAAAATAAATAATAATAAATAAATAAATAAAATAAAAATGTAGAACTATTTCATTATGGAAACTAGATGAACGGTCCTCGCTGATCCATCGCTTCTCAACTGGGGCAATGCATAGATGGATTACCATATTCCCCTTCTCTTGTATCTATCATAACATCTGCGTGCACTAATATAATGGGATTGGGCAGCGGCTTGGCCCAAGCCTCACCCGAGAAGGTAAGCCCTTACTGTGGGGTTACTGTCGAGCCCATGTATCATGTATCCATGCCGTCCATCCATTTATCTAAATAAATCTAGGGCATTATCCAAAAAATGAAGTAAATCCAATTATCAAGTGAATCAAACCATAAAAAGGCGGTGATTGACCGTCCTACCATTAAAATTTTCTCAGGGTGCACTTTTAATGTTTCGGTGGTGTTTATTTACCATCCAATCCATTGATAAGGTCCTGTAAGCCTGGATGAAGGGAAAAAATAAATATAAGCTTGATCCAAAACTTTTGTGGCCTATTAATGGTCAATCAACAGTGTTTCTTATGGTATGGTCCACCTCAGAATTGGATCTGCTTCATTTTTTTTGGATAATGAAATAAAATGATCCGGAAAAGCTAATGGACAGATTGGATATATAATAAATATGGGAGAGATGGTATCAAGGTGGGCCCACGTCCAGTAACGTTTGACTTTCGGAATTCCAGACGTTTGGATCGAAGATCCGACCGTTAGATCATCCTGGACCGCACGGTATAACTCCCACACTCGCCCTGGATCCATCGCACCGCGATCGCACCGCGCTCGCGCCTGCGAGGTCGCGAAGGAGCGACCCCTGCGACACGATGCGGCGTGCGCGGCGTGCAAAGTGCGCCATCTGGCGCCACTACGCCCTACGCCCCACCGCCCACGCCCGCCACGCCCACGCCCACGCAGGTGCCGAGCGCGATGGGTGCCAAGGCAAGCGTGCGTGCGTGTGTTCCGGCTCGCCGCACTGGAACACGCAACCTAAGTTTTATCTCCTCCAAAAAGCCGTAAGAATACCTGTGCAGTCTAGAACGATGCATCCGGGTCAGTACTGTATTTACGTGACAAAGTCCAGTGGCCCATTTTTTCAACTCATTTCAGGGTGTAAGGGAAAAAAAATAAAAATAAAATCCAAAGCCTATGTGAGCCACGCTACAGGAAGCACATATGATAATATACTCACCGATGACATCTTCCTGTATCGCACTATATTGTTTATTGCCATCTAGTAAGGTCACGTGGACCTTGACGAAGGGAAAACACATATATCAACTTCATCCAACACTTTTGCCATTAAAAGTTTTCAATGGTAGGTGTTCAATATATACGTCCTTTTGTAGTGTGAGATCTACCTAGTTTTGGATCTACCTAATTTTTTAAATTAGGTCATGAAATGATTCATAAAAGTAAATGGGCCATGTAGATATAAGATATACATTACATGGCCACGACTTTGCCATGTCAATACGGAAACCATCTAGGTGCTGTCTTCTTTGAATTCCGACTCTAGCCAGGTGTGACGTGGGGATGCCGACGTCACATTTCGGTTGTTGTTGAGTCACATGCTGCTACCGGAGACGGCCATGGTTTCTAGGAATGGATTGGGTGTTATAACGCTGGCGGCTGTGTTCTGGGTGCTGTGTTCTACACTTTGCAATCCGACTCCAGCCAGGTGTGACGTGGGGATGCCGACGTCACATTCCCGACGTCACATTCCCGTTGTTGTTGAGTCGCGTGCTGGTTCCAGAGACGGCCATGCTTTCTGGGAGTGGACTGGGTGTTATACCCATGGGGCCACCTTGACGATATATCATATATCTACGCCGTCCTTTTTTTTTTTCCAAGACCATTTTAGCACAGGATTCCAAAAAATTAAACAAATCCAAATCCCAGGTGGATCACACCACAAAACAGTGGTGATTGAATGCCCACCATTAAAATTTTCTAAAGCCCACCATAATAAATATTTTCCATCTAGGCCGGTGATAATGTCAACCAAATATGTATGTAACGTAGGGGAGGATGTGAGGTCGAGCACCATCTTCCTTAAGAGGATAACTATTCTGAATCTATGGAACTTCTCTGGACTCCTCACAGAGACTTCTCGAATCTACAAGGAAAGAAAACAGAAAATAAGAATAAATTCTAATAAATTCGAAATTGATTAATGAATCATTGATAATTTTCTAATGTATCTCCTTACACCATTAATAAAGAAAAAAATAAACTAAAATTCGTAATTACCAAAAATAACAAAATTCTAACTCTAATAAAAATTCTAATTCTAATAAAACTCTTCTAATGCCTAATTTCTAAAAATAAAAATTCTAAATAAACTTTTTTTAAAAGAGTTTTAGTATAACTAAAATTTATTTCTAAAAAGGAAGAAAATTTAAAACTCTAAAAATAGAAAAAAAATATATTAAAAAATTGAAATTACTAAAAATATTAAAATTTTCATAAAAATTTGTTTTTGAGCTAAAAGCGCGCATTTTCTGACGAAGCGGACAGATGCGACCCATTTTGTAGGTCGGTTCACCTCGGATGGCCCGTTTTAATAAAGATTGATAGGTTGTGCGCCCTGTAACAATACCCGGCTCAAAAGTTATGGTCAATTTACGGTCAATCTTCTTTTGGCCCAACCATGCTAGGAACGTATCTGTGATACGTTCTACATCAATATGGAAGAAAAGTACAAATATTAGCTTGATCAACTTTCATACGTATGGAGGGAAAATACAAAGATTAGCTTGATCAACTTTTCCAGTGCCATCTACCCTGCGAAATTTTTTTAATGGTTGTTAGGGGAAAAAATAGTAAGAGTCCAGAGACTCGGTTATGGAATGGATCAACTCTACTGACACTACCCAGGATCCCGATGCAATAAGCCCGACCAAGGCAAGCATACCAGTGCCTAAAGGAGAGACTTAGCTCGGATTGTAGGGATGAATCCCGACCGAGACTTATAAAGTCCAGAGCCATAAGGCGAAATATATGAGATGCATAAAGTTGACTCGATAAACAAGGTAGCGACATCCAGAGAGGCCGATTAAGGCCCAAAGCTCAGAAGCCACCCAATCGACCATAAAACCGACCCATCTTTCGGTCAGTTGCAAAGTCGGCTATCGAATTAAGAGAGTACATTAAGTACGAAACAGTCTCATCCCATCCGACAGAAGGCAAGCAGCTTTACCATTTATAGCCAGCCGAGACTCACTCATCAGTAGAGTCGGCCCGGCCCGATCCGAGTGAGGTAGAAATGGTATAAACGAAAATACCTTCTCAAAAATCTAGTAAGAGAATCCCCGAAGATCTCGGGATCGGCTGAAGTCCAAAAATGGATTGACACTAAATCTCTAAGATATCAGGAAAAGAATCCTGGCACAATGGGATCCTCTCCTTCCTATAAATACAGGAGATTTTCAAGGTGAAAGGTACACAAAGACTCTATCAAAAACCCTCTTATGCGATCATGTTCTTAACTTTACCATCGAAGGGTCCTCAGCTCTAGCCAGGGTCTCCTTTCTCTCCTTCTTGTGCAGGCGAAATAGATCGAAGGAGGACGCACCAATTTTTTGCATCAATAGTTTAGCGCCGTCTATGGGAAGCGATATGAAAAGTTATTTTCCAAGCTCTATCGAAAAGATTCAAATAGATCTCCAATGGCGAGAACTAGAAGAACCACTCAAAACGAACCTAATGAGGTCGCTATCATTGGACCATTGGCAACAGAAGGCCCACCAGGCACGAATGGAGCCCAAGGGGCCCAGAACCGCCTCGACAATCGACAAGGTTCCATAGCTCGGCCAACAATCTCCGTTTCGACCAGGCATACTCAGCGGAACCGGGGGAATGGGCGGTTAGACAAGAACTTATAACCGACATGAACTACATGAAGCAAATGCTGGAACAGATCCATCACCAGCAAGTTCCGCCTCAACATGATGGCAGTCGGGCGAATGCCCCACAATAATTCGTCGACCCTCAGCTTGTTGCACCGCGATCTGTTCCTCAACAAAGTCAACACCAAGGTCCGACCGAGCCTGCGCTTGCTCATTCCGTGACTGCCCTGCTGCCTGCCACCGATCTTCGGCACGAAATAGATCGGAGAAGGCGAAGCAGGCCTCCCATTGAAGGTACGGCCGATAGCGACGAACCTTGGAAAGCTGACCTTCAGGATTTCCGGAGGGAAGTGCAGGAAGAGATCGTCGATATGAGGCAAAACCGAAATCTGTGTCAGATAAGACTTTGGAAAGCCCTAAGTCGCCAGTCATTATATTGAGTCGAGTCATGGCAGCAACGAGTTTTGCTTCCGTCTCCCCTTCCCGTTTCTAAGCATCGGCCAGATCCGAGCCATCCTTGAGCGCATAAGGGGCGAACTGCAAAAGGAAAACGCAAGGTTGGATCAAGTTTGAGAAAACTGATAGATCAAGCATAAAGTTTAATTCTTACCTCGAGAAGCATCTTTGCCATATGAGAGAGAGTCCGCCTCGAGGGAGCTTCGAAGAGGGTAGCGAAGTCCTTTCCGCTCCCTGGGAAATCGCCTAGGGGACCATGTCCTTCACGGCCGGTTGGAAGACCGATATTTCCTGTTGAGTCATCTCCCCTCCTAAAGACTCTCCTCTCCTCTGCTCCTTCCTCTACTCCGGAACTCGGTCGGCAACAGGTCCTGGCTCAGGAGCCACCTGGGACTTAGGAGCCACAGCGTCCGCCACTTCCACCCCTTCCTCTAAGTTGGGGACTATTACAGCTGGGATGGCTGGGGCGGCTTGCCCCTTAACCTTCGAAATCGTCTTCAGCCTCTTTAGAGGCCGAGGCTCTGACCTCGGAGAGGCCTTCATCTTGGAGGGCGGACGGAGAAAAGGCCGAGCCTTAGCCATCTCTGCATAAAAAACAAGACGAATTAAATAAAATTCAAAGGGAATGCAGCGGGATTGCTAGAAATTACCTGTTAAGGCCGAGTCCAAACCTGAATAAAAAAGATGCTCTAGTTGGAAAAGTCTCTTCCAAGACCACTGCTCCAGACTCTGCGCCTTCAAATCTTTAATCCGAGCTAAAAAGTCGACTTCGAGTTTCGGCCTTCGCTTAGGGATATTTGCAAAACACATTTAGTCAGACTCAAAGACGTAATAGTGTGAGAAGATAGAGAAAAGAGTATGCGTCGAGTCACCTGCTTGGGAAAACACCTGAGGAACATGAGATTCGACGGGCCCTAGTTCAGCAGTCTCCCATAGGCCACATGCCCAGAACCATTTATCTCTTCAATGCTTGTTAGAGGTAGGAGGGTCGGTTATCTAAGGTCCTCCCTTATTCCGCCAAGTACACAAAAAGTACTAGCTGGGTTGTTGCGGGTTCAACTGTACTTAAAACAAATAGAGAAAATCATCGATAGTCAGTGGGGGTTGCTCCGTCTCAGCCCACAACACCAAGCATTTGAACAAGTTTCTCCACCCGTTCGGAACTATCTGCTCAGGCGCTATCCGGAGTCGGGAAAGTAGATTCTGAGCTATCCTCTGAAGGGGCAAACACAAGCCGCACTACAAAGCGACTTGAAAAATAGCGACCATCTTAGCAGGAGGGCGGTCGAGTAACTCACTTGGAAGAAGGAGGCGAATAATGACCGAGTCTGGGACATGGTACCCGGCCCTGATCTTTTCCAGATCCGCCTCAGTTAAAACCAAGGGAACCGGACCCTTCTGCTCATCTCCAGCCTCCCCTCCCTCGGCCACCGACTCCGCAACATTTGCCGATCTCTGGGCAGAGACCGACTCACTGACTCCTTCGGCTGCCTCATCATCTTCCTCCGTTTTCGCCCTAGGAGGATTGGGCCTGCCAGGGGCAGTCGTCAATGACGCCCCTCCACGAGAGGGACCTACAGAGACAAGGCGCTCCGTCGAAAATCCCGCCACCCTTTCAGAATGCTAGAAAGCTACTTTGGCGCCTGCAGCCATCTCTGTCGGCAACAGATATGATTCCGAAACGTCTCAGAGACGCCTCGCTTCACCTTCGTCACCAGAAGCTCTCCCTGGGGCTCTAGGAACCTTGCATTGTTGCTGTAATTGAAAGCAAAAGGGAGGGAGAGATTTAAAAACTCACCGAAGACAACAAGAAAGAGGCGGACGTGGAAGCAGAAATTAGAAACAGAAGGTAAAAATGGCGGAGAGTGCAAAAACAGTGAAAATGGAAATCGGGGAAGAGGAAAACGTGTGTGCGAAAATAGGAGAAGAGGGTCCCGCTCCCCCTTTTATAGCCCTGCCACGTGGCAAGGGCATTTAAGGAGGGTCGAGTCGACGGCTGCTTCGACTCCCCTGCCCGATATGTGGCGCGCTTCGGATGACACAAGCGCCGCTTTCGCCATGTGTTTGGCTCTCATAAGCTCGAAAGACGTTCTGGCGGCTTCCCACTCGTGAGGCCTTGTTAAAGTGAACCGGCACATGTTCTGGACGATACAAGACACCTGCAAGCGTTAAATGCTCCTTCATAAAGTTGGTCCCAACTCAAGCCGACTTAACAACTGACTACTCCTTAGCGTCAACAAAGTTGATGCAAGGAGTAGGGGGGCTTACTGTTGGGGAAAAAAATAGTAAGAGTCCAGAGGCACGGTTATGGAATGGACCAGCTTTATTGACATTGCTTGGGATCCCAAGGCAATAAGCTCAACCGAGGCAAGCATACTAGTGCCTAAAGGAGAGACTTAGCTCAGATTGTAGGGAATGAATCCCGACCGAGACTTACAAAGTACAGAGCCATAAGGCAAAATATACGAGATGCATAAAGTCGACTCGATAAAAGAGGCAGCGATATCGAAAGAGGCTGATTAACTCCCAAAACTCAAAAGCCACCCGATCGACTATAAAACCGACCCATCTTTAGGTCAGTTGTAGAGTCGGCTATTGGATTAAGAGAATACATTAAGTACGGAACAGTCTCATCTCATCCAATAGAAGGCAAGCAGCTTTACCCTTTATAGTCGGCCAAGACTCACTCATCAGTAGAGTCGGCCCGGCCCAATCCAGGTGAGGTGGAAATGGTATAAAGGAAAATACCTTCTTGAAAATCTAGTAAGAGGATCCTTGATCCCGAAGATCTCGGGATTGGTTGAAGTCCAAAAACGGATTGACACCAAATCTCCGAGATATCAGGAGAAGAATCCTGACATGATGGGATCCTCCCCTTTCTATCAATACAGGAGATTTCTAAGGTGAAAAAGTACGCAAAGACTCTCTCAAAAACCCTCTTATAGGATCTTATGCGGACTTTACCATCAGAGGGTCCCCGGCTCTAGCCAGGGTCTCCTTTGTCTCCTTCTTGTGCAAGCGAAATAGATCGGAGGACGCACCAGTTTTTTGCATCAACAAGGGTCATTCACCAAGTTTTGGGATAGTGTGGTCGACATGAAACTTGAATCGACTTTAGTTTTGGGATTACGTTTTAAAATGACGCTATGGATATACAACACATTCATCATGGTGGACCCCAATCAAGAAGGGTAACACCTGCTAAGTGTTACTCAGGTAACACTTGATCTCTCCCATTATATTTTGGTTGTGCCTAGGATGTTTGTCAACATTAGGTAATTCATCGGTCTACGTCTCCTAATGATTAATGGCCTATTTAATGAAAGCCGTGTGGACGTGTCAAATCATCACTAAAGAAACAAATGGTAGATGAGCAGAACTAAACAAATGCGTAAATTCTACGGATTATGTGAGTTTTTAACCGTAGCTATTTTACGACGGCTTTAATCCGTAGCTAAATCCCCCAAAATAGTGAAAAAATAAAAAATAGAAGACGGGCTCTATTTCCCTCCAATCTCAAATGGCTTCAATATGCGGGGCTCCAACACCTCCAATCCTCCACCGTCGCTGCCACCGCCGTTGCCACCTCTCATAATCATCTCTCCGGACTTCCGCTTCTTTCTGTCCTCTACCTTCAAAAAGACCAAGCCTTAGTTCTCTGCCTCTTCCAAACCCTAACCCTAGTTCCCCAAAACCCTTCCGTCAAGATGCCCTCTCCTACGACCTCATCATCTAAAAGCTTGCCCGCGCCAAGACCCAGACTTGGAAGAGAACCTCCTCCAAATGAAGCAGCAGTGGCACCTCTTCATCCCCAAAGAATTCCTCTTCTGCCACGTCATCTCCTCCTACGGTCGCTCCCGCATGCCCGACCCCGCCTCCACACCTTCGACCAGATCCCTTCCTTCGGCTCCCAAAGGATGGCCAGATCTCTCAATTCTCTTCTCAATTCAGTCTTGGCTTGTAAAGAATTCGAAAAGATTCGGGAATTTTATCTACATCTTGATCGGTACGTGGTTTCTAGTCCTTGTACTTACAGTATTATGATAAATGGTTGTTGTTTGAATAAGTCATTGCGTGATGCTTGGAACCTGTTCAATGAAATGCATAGGAGAGGAATTCAGTCGAATGTCAAAGATCTTGTTTTGCCCGTTGGATGATGCTGTTGTGGTGCCTCTCTGTTCGATTTTCAGTTTTGTTTGAATGGCAGTATTCCATCAAGGAAAATTGAGAACTTTCCTGTATGTTCTCCGGGGTTTTGTATTTGTTCGAACCATGATCCAGTTTTCTCTGGTTTTTTTTTTTTTTTTTTTTTTTTTCAGACAAGTGAAGGAATTAGAGAAGCTTTATCATGGTCGGGCATCATGTGGAAGGTGGTCACCAGTATACAGTGCATGTGAACTGTAGTAGAAGATATAAATTATCCCATATTTTAACTCATTAAGTTAATTTTTCCTGTATACATTGGAGTCGAAAGTGCATATTGGTTGTGGCCTGCTTGGCATGAGGCTCAACCATGCCTTTGTCTGCCCATTGTGAGGTGTGGTGTGGTCCTTGAGGTCTGATACTTGAGCATGAAAATTGGATGATGAAATGAAGTTCAAAGTGTCAATGTGGTGTAACATTGAGGTGTGGTTCTTGAGTAGTAGCAGATCAGCAAGCGTGTGGCTACAATTGACATCCCAAATCAGCCTAGGTAATAAAGGTGAAATAGCTAAGCGGTCACAATCCAACCACCAGGGATAGAGAAGACAATCGTGACCCTGCAAATCCACCATGGGTAGCAAAGACAATTGTCCCTCTAAATCCATCAATGTAGAAACTAACCAAATGTGAGATTGGATTTGATTAACAGATCGGATCATTAAAACTAAAAAGGTCCTCTGTTTCTTTTTCCCTCAAACAATTAAGCATTTGGGTTTTCCTCTTCTTTGCTGGTACTGGATGATATGATACTTCATTGAGACCCAAGTTGAGCATCTCATTGAAGTATAGAAGGGTGAAAATTACATGTAATTAGCTTTTTAGATGGCTAAAACTTTGTATTATTGGAGGGTGTGTCGTTTTGGAAAATGCAGCAATCACATTCTGCATTGGGTGGAATGGATTTCCTCTGTTGAACCAGCCTACAATGGCAGAGTGAGCTAGTTTCTCTATTCAAAGGATCACGAACAATGGTAATTGAGGCAAGTGGGCATTCTGCTCAATGGGAATTTATTAACATCTAAATTCATCTCTACTGAGCATTTGGGGTTGCACGGAATTCAGTATACAACTAGCAGGCTGTCATTTTCCACTTTTGACATCAATTTGTGGAAAAGAATTTTGCCTTTGATTGGCTTTGTGAGGTAATTTTAAGACCTGTGAGCATTGGAAACTGTGACAGCAATCCAGATTTGGTTATCTAATCTAGTATGTGCTTTTTTCTTAGATTGCATTTTCTTTCTCCAATCAATTTGCCTAAGAAAGTGAAAACATCAGTGTATCCTTAGCATGTAAATAGTGCCTAATGATCTTTCTAACATTATCTAGGTAAGTAGGTTATTGTTCTGTTGTTGCTGACCAGGCTTCGAAAGAGGGGGTGGTAAAAATGGTAAAAAACCACGTGTGTTGTTGAGGATCGATGCATAACCATAGTAATGCCATTGGATGGGTATTTGACAACACCACATAATGTTTAAGCCCATTGGTTGTTTCTCACAGGCATGGGTTGACGAGTTGTCGTGAATGTTAAATAGATGAGTGAGTTAAGTATTGAAGTTTAAGCTCTAGTAAAAAAAAGAGCATGAAGGTCTCTTGTTGGCATTCAACATGGCAAGGATACTTCAATTAGAAAAGGAAATGAGGATACCCAAAGATTCGCTGGTTATACTACCACCACCACTAGGATCATGGTTCAATTTAATTTGTTTATGGACTTGTTTGCTAATGCAAATTGTAGAGATGTGGAGGAATCGTTTATTTGAAACCTTGGGACCTTGCTAGCTTGTGGTTTTGGTTTCTTTAATAAAGTTCTCCCGTTTTCCATAAAAATTGGGATATATATATATATATATATATATATATATATATATATATATATATATATAGAGAGAGGAGAGAGAGAGAGAGAGAGAGAGAGAGAGAGAGAGAGAGAGAGAGAGAGAGAGAGAGAGAGAGAGAGGCATGCTCACCTACGCACCTATGCACGTGCGCACCTTTGCACACGTGTCATGGGTGTCGAATCCGAACGGTCCATAAGATGCGGATTCCCATGAAACCTTAGGGGGTGAATTTTCGCACTGATCTAAGATTCTGGTGGGCCATAGCAAAGAGAAATTCAAATCGAGGGAAGAAACTGTTTGCATTTTTATGGGCCACCGAAGTTTTGGTTCAAAGTAAAAATTGGTACCAGGGGGTTTCATGAGGTTCTGCTTCATGTGGACCGTTCAGATTTTCGAGACTCATCAGATATGATGAGTTCTCAAAAAAGTTCGTAGGTAGTCCGTGCGAACTGGTTCGCAGGTGAGCGTTCATATATATATATATATATATATATATATATATATATATATATATATATATATATATATATATAATATTGAATAATTGGAATTCCTGTTTTTATTTTTTCTTTTCATGCAGTGTGTATCTGCTGATGAAGACAACTAGGCTGGGGAACTATAAAAACTGATAAATATATTTTTTATTTGGGGTTCTTGTAGTTTTTTTTTTTTTTTTTTTTTCTTCTGATTGTTTGCTTTGATTCCTCTGAGTACCTGTTTTCTGCTGACACTTGCTAGCTGAGGAGCACCCTCTTAAGATCCTAGCTAGCCATCCATCAGTCAGGTCCCACCATGAACATTCCGGCGTTCCAATGCAGGTGCCAATGCTTGGGCATTGCGTCATTTTGTATGAAATTCTCACCAAATGCTGTAGTTAATCAGTTCTATCATGATTAAAATTCAGTTCTCATGCATCAATCAAAATGAACTATTCCTGGGTTCTAAATGTATTTTTCAGTCTCTCTATCTAAATGTATTCCAGGTTCCAGGCCTATTGGTGCTTGGCATGGAAATGGGAGAAAGGCAGGATGGTATGGATCTGAGAACCGTTTCCCTTTTGAGTTATTATATGATGTATGATTGGAAGGAACTTCAATCTTTTGCTCAACCTAGCAATGTGACAGGTGGAGCATGCCTGTCTTGGTATTGATTCCCTAGTGGGGGTGGCTAACAGTGATGTGTGAGCTAACAGCCTTTGGGTGACATAAACTATTCATCTAGTGAGCCTCATCTTGCGATGGGCCATTCTAGACCAATATTTTCCATCAACTGATCCTAGGTGATGAGATCTACCACACCGACACACTCTCAATGTTTGGGGCAGGTTACTCTGGTCCTTGAATTAATTTTACATGCAATTTCTTTTCTCTCTCTTTCTTTAAGTGTTATTTATTTTTGAACTGTTTATTTTGGTTGAATGTTTCAAGCACTACATCTGGTCATGTTATTGTTGTTTGTTTGAGGCTGAATTTTAGCACCTTGGTTTAATTTCGTGGAATTAATTTTCAACAGGTTGATGGCAAGAAGAATCTTTGCCATTTGGCGTTGATCTGTTTCTATTTTACATATTATGTGAATGTAATGATTGAGGGTGCCTCATTGTTATATCTCCAATGATGTTGTAGGCTTGATCTTGATTACAACTTACACATTGCCTGAACGCAAGAGGTTGTACTGTATGCAGGCTTTTCCTGCATTCCACACATCTTTTTCTAGGGCTATTCATTTGTGGTTGCCCACCCAATAAACTGTGGGTCAACCTGACACATGGTTCCAATGTCCACACATCTTCCGGGTGTCCAGTGTAGACTGTAAAGGTGTGTTGGGGAATAATAAAAATCTTTTCCCAAAGCATGAAGTATAGATCAAAGCAGAGTGGCTGTTCTTTGGATTATGCTCCTGAAAGTTATGGTGTTATGGTAGATTTTGCTTCTGTGTTCAAAAGTAAACTTCTTGCTTGTTAAGATGACAACTATTTTGATGACAATCATTAATTTTTCTTATTCAGGACTCACCGGGAGGGAATTAAAAAACAACTATAATTGCAAATATAAGCCCATCTATTTGGTCAGTAATTCATTATAATCTGTGCTTCTTGCTTTAAATTCTATTTTCACAGGTTTGAGACTAAAATGAGAGCTCTGAGCTCACTTTTTGTTGGGCATGATTTCTTTCCTTGGCTCATCTGGTTTATCCATTTAACATAATTTCTTTGGCTTCTCACAGTTGTGCACTTGAAACAGTTAATACATTGAAATTTGCAGTGTGCCAAGTTCATTAGGAACAATGTATGCCAATTGTACAGAGTTATTCTCCATATATCTTTATTTGTGGTTTCGCAGCTTCCGCTAGTTTTCTTATATATCTGGATCTGTATTAAGTAGTGCCTTTTTTTAAGCATTCGACTGTTAGGCAATTGTAAATGAAGATGCTTCAGGGGATGTTCTTAGCATGCGTACACAGATTCAACAGCTCAAGGTACTGTGTAATCTTTGGTAAAACTGTCATTTTTCTTGAGATTTTTTCTCAAGTTATTGAATTATTATAGTATCTCATAGCTTGTTAATCTCATTAGAAATTGCAATAGTTCACTAAACATCTCTTTCAAGTCTTAACATTTTTTGAAGTAAAAACCAAGTGTGATTAAGAGGATTTCTACGTTGATGATCCGAGACGTGTTGCTTTCTGCAAAAAAAAAAAAAAAAAAAAAAAAAAAAAACAATGATGATTAGCCTTCGTTTTTTCTTTTTTGAAGATCACTCGATTTGCAAAGGCTAACACTACTCACTAATTTCTTATAGAGATGAAGAAAGATTTATTGGAACAATTTATCAGGCCCACGGAGAGGTAAATTTTGGAGCTGTACTTGTATGTTCTAACTCTAACAAATTTGAGCTTACAGTTCTTTCTTTTTTGATTTGTTTGCAGAGATAAAAGGCTTAATCTGAACTGCCCAATCTATGGACCCGACTTCAGATATGGTACATCACAATCAGATTAGTTCGACATCATGATTTCTTATTAATGGGTATTTGTTTGTTAAATTAGAACCATTGATTTTCTTCTCTCTTTTTCTCCTTTTAACTCTCTAATAGATGTCCAAATCTTATAGAGATACTCTTGGCTTGGAAAGCAAGATTGCGTGCTAGGGGCCATCGAGCAATCCCCACTTCAATTAATGAGCTTTTCCTTGTTGAATATGGAGTGCTGGATGGTGGTGTTTGGCTGGACACATTAATTTATTTTAAAAGTTTTACAAGGTGAAGTGATGTGGAAGATGGGTGTGAATCACTCCATATGTTCACATTCTATTATTCCTTATTTGTATTAGTTTAGTTGGGTATTTGGATTTGTAAGCCATGAAGTCTTTATTTGTATTAGCTTAGATGAGTTGATCAATCATGGCATGTACTAGCAATGGTAAGACAATTAGAATGTTTTCCTAAAAAAACAGGAATTCACTACGGATATTAGCCGTAGCTATATTTCTAAAACTATTGCTAACTTCAACAATTTTCTACGGATTTCGTTACACTTTTAGCTACAATATTATCCGTAGCATATGTACATTTCGCTACAATAAAGAATAGCTACGAATTATATCCGCAGCAATTTCGCTCTATGGCTACGGATTAAATTTGTAGCGACACATTTTGACTGTGACTACGGTATAAAAACTACGGTCGTGCTCGGACGCTCGTATCAATAGATATTTAGCTACGGTTTTTATCCGAAATATTTTTCCATTCCCGATAGTATAGTTCTATAAAATCTCTCCTCTCGTTACTTTCAAATTTCATTACACATGCTTGCATGTATAAGATAAGGTTTTCGGTTTTCTTTTTTCTTTTTTAGTTTGAATTTTACTTCTTGATGCATTCATATTACTGTTTGTTTCTTGTTCTTTGATTTTTATTTTTCCCTCTTTTTTATTTTTATTTCTTTATTTCTTTATTATTATTATTATTTTTACCATAGAAGGGAGAGAAAATGACAGTTGATGTCTTAGGATGATGATTTATTAAAACTGTTATGATTATTTTTAGGATTTGGTGTTATCCAATTGCAATTACAATCATTTTAAATTATTTTATAAAAAACTATGTAATAAATATGAAATTTTCATCCTGATGTATCTTTCAAAAAACTACCTCATAATTGATATAATTATATTCCACTACCTTTATCATGGTTACCATGCTAGCAAAAGGATCAGTGACTTAGATGGGCTCTATGCCTCGGTCATAATGTTTATATCACCTATTTGGTTTTTTTTTTTATTTATTTTTATTTTTTTTTATTTTTTTAATTTTTTTAATTTTTTTTTTTTTTTTTTTAATCACCTGTAATTACAGGTAAATATGCAAGCATTACTTATAATAGTAATTACATGGTGATGCCTTCACACTACGTTGACAGCCACCGCTGGTTCCAACGCTTTTTGGCTTTAGCCCGGAAAAGTGAGAAAAGAAAACACAAAGGGTGTAAAATCTCTGGGGCCCACCATTATGTACGTATTTGATCTATGCCGTTCATCAGTTCTATCTGTTCATTTTACTACATTACTTACAAAATAGGCAAAACCGAAGCTCAGGTAGACCACACCACATGAAACAGGGGAAGTTGAATGGATACCGTTAAAAACTTTTTATGGGCCACAAAAGTTTTGGATCAAGCTTATGTTTGTGTTTGCCCTTCATCTATGACTTTTTGACCTTTTGAATAGGTTGGATGGCAGATGCACATTCCTGTGAGCCCTGATCATGTCTGAGCTTTCAACTGTGGACATTATTATCCCTCTTGTGTTCTATGGATTATCCCCTTTCTTTTCAATGATGCAGTCCACTTAAGCTTATAAACTACTTCATTTTTTGTTTCATGTCTAAAATAAGTTGAAAAAACAGATGAATGGCATGGATCAAACACATACATCATAGTAAGCCCCGCAGATTTATTCAAACACAATTCTATCAGATCCCATGCACATAATCATGCTTTTCCAGGTATAGTAAAAAGGTCATATCACTATAGATGGTGAGAGCTATCATAAACAAATGGGCCCAACAATCGGCCTTGACCACCAAGGGTGTCACCCCATGTTAGGCAAATTGCCCAAAAAGCAGCTCCTCCTTTAATTCAAGTGGACCACACAATTCGAAACATTGTACACTGAAACTCTCACCCTCCAAACTATTCCCATTATGTGGCCCACATGAATTACGGTTGAGTATGA
This sequence comes from Magnolia changhungtana, assembly GCA_030180095.1. NCBI lineage: Eukaryota > Viridiplantae > Streptophyta > Magnoliopsida > Magnoliales > Magnoliaceae > Magnolia > Magnolia changhungtana. The sequence continues at coordinate 147,865 of JASAUF010000562.1, read as the reverse complement.
TTTTAAGGCCACATGCCTAAATGTTTGTGTGGAATTTAATGATTTGTTCGGAGTTGAATTACTATAATTATCACAGTGGGCCCTATAAATATCAAAGGTGGACAGTTCTCTGCAAACTGTTTCCTTTAGCGTGGCCACTAAAATGTAATTTTTTTTCCCTTAGGCCTAAGATGGGACTAAATGCCCAATAGTCAGAGTGGATCTTACATAAACATCATGGTGGGCCCTATCAAAATCAAGAGTGGCGACCATGCAATTTGTTTATTCTAAATAATCTCTCGCATGGTAGGTGGAACGTGTGGACATAATTTTTGGCAGGCCCAGCATGATGTGTGTAAGAAATCAACTCCAAGCATTAGATGCATAATCCTAATTTAGGCCCATATCCCAAAAAATTAAGCTAACTAGGGATTCTGGTGGGTCACACCAAAGAAAATAATTGAGAGATAAACATCCACCCTTGATTTTTACAAGGTTCACTGTGATGATTATATGAAATCCACTCCAACCATTCAATTCCACAAAAATTTAGGCCGGGGGCCTAAAATTCATGCCCATCCATGATTTAGGTGGCCATTACTAAGAGATGTAGCTTGTTGGGTGATTGTTGCCTTATACATTATTTTCAATCTAATGGTTTACCATAATCAAGAAGGGGGGTGATTTTTGGGCCCTTAGTCTAAACATGAGGTGAGGCACTTGGTGGTTGGGGTGGATTTTACATAAACATTATAGTGGGGCCCACTCAAGCAGCCGACCATTTCCTAGCACGCCCACTTAACCTACCCATAAAAAATGTAAGGAAAGGTCATGGAATAATAATTATATAGATAAATGAGAAAGGACTGAAATGTAAATAATTCTATATTAATCGCATAGTTCTTGTAAACTTCCTTTTATTTTACAACTTAGTTTTCTTTACTCTTTTATATAATTATATCCATTTTACACTCAGGTCCCTCCCCCCACATTCTATATTAATCGGGTAATTTTTGTAAAATTCCCTTTATTTTACAACTTAGTTTTCTTTGATGGGATTTCCTCCCAAAACTCAACTGGTCGTGAGCCTCACTTGACCAGTCGTGGGTGGCGCTCAACCAGTCGAGTGGGGATTGACTCAAAGTTTAGCGACCATCTGATTATTTTCTCTAAGGTGCTCGACCAGTTGAGGGAGGTGCTCGACCGGTCGAGTGGGCCGCTCGACCGATCGAGGACACTGCTCGACCAGTCGAGCTTATACAGATTTGAGTCCAGATCTGCACCAGACGGAAAGGTATCCATGGAACAGGTAACCAGTTGTCTTTTCAATGAGGAGACAAGGATGAAGTCTCAGGGGTCTACTCAGCAGGAGGCCCTTGTGACATAAGAACGGGGGAGAGGAAAGAACAGGAAGGGCTGGAAGTACTGAGATAAATCGAGAGGCAAGTCGAGTACTAGGAAGGATGTTGAATATTGGATTATGGCAAGAAGGGCCACTATAAGCATAAATGTCATAAGAATAAGAACGACAAGAAAGGAAAAAGAAATGAGAAGGAAGATTAATCAGATTCCACTGCGGTTGCTTCAGATGGGGACATTGTAGTTACAACAGATCATGATGTTTGTCTCATGGCTACGAGTCAGGACACCGACTGGGTGATTGACTCGAGAGCTTCTTTTCATGTGACTTCATGCAGGGACTTCTTCACAAGCTACAAGTCAGGTGACTTTGGGACCGTGAAGATGGGGAATTCTAGCGTATCAAAGATCGTAGGGGTTAGTGATATTTGTGTGAATACCGATGTGGGTTGGACATTGGTTCTTAGGGATGTGAGGTATATCCCGGACCTTTGCTTCAACTTGATGTCGGCGGAAAGGTTGGATGATGATGGCTATGAAAGTCGGTTTGCTGGTGGACACTGAAAGCTCATCAAGGGTTTGTTGAATATAGCTAGAGGAAAGAAGTGTTGCACCCTTTACAAGGCAAGTGTCAGTGTGTGCAAGGGTGGGTTGAACGCAATGGAAGATTCAGCTATTGACATGTGGCACAGGCGTCTAGGCCACATGAGTGAAACAGAGCTTCAGGTACTAGCGAGGAAGCAGCTCCTTCCAGACGTGATAGGTATACCTCTCAAAACCTGTATTGATTACTTATCAGGAAAACAATATAAAGTTTCATTTATTAAAACTGTTACTCATGTTAATAAAGTGCATGCATTAGATTTAGTTTATTTTGATATTTGTGGTCCTATGAGGACAAAAACCTTGGGTGGGGCATTGTATTTTATCACTTTTATAGATGATGCATCTAGGAGAGTTTGGGTTTATGCTTTGAAATCCAAGGACGAGGTCTTTGGTGTGTTTAAATTGTTTCATGCTATGGTCTAGAGAGAGACAGGTAGATCATTGAAGTGCATCCGCATTGACAATGATGGTGAATACATTAGTGACTTTTATGAGTATTGTAAGTCCCTGGGTATACGACATGAACAGATGGTTCCCAAGACCCCCCAGCATAATGGTGTGGCTGAGCGAATGAATCGCACCATTATAGAGAGAATCAGATGCATGTTATCCCATGCGAAATTGCCCAAGATGTTCTGGGGAGAAGCAATGCACACGACAGTTTATTTTATAAACAAGTCTCCATTGGCTATTCACTCCCCAAGTATAAGGTTGTGATGTAGTAATAAACTCGGTGAGACCGAGGTCGAATCCCAAGGGACTGAAACCTGTATGTAATTTGAAATTAAGTAGAACTAGAACTAGACTAAGACGAAATCTAAATCGATTGTAATTTGAGGAATAATGGTGAAATATTAATTTAAAACTTAAGGAATTCAGAGGAAGGAAACTAGAGATTTAGAGGATCCACTTGTAGAGATCAGTGAGATCTTATGCCTACTTCAAGAACTCAACTGGACTTAGAGTCCTATCTTCATCCAGTTGAAGGGTGTAACCATGAAGATCAAAACTAAACTTCCTTTGATCTAGTTTTCAAGAGATGAAAGGTATAAGAATTAGAATGGATTCCATCACCAAACCATGCCCAAGAGACAAAGCAAACAACAAAATTAAACTAATTAACAACCAATCATAAGATATATGAAGGTTAGGAAGGGTACCGTCATCCGACCATGCCTAGGGGATGATTGTCACGCCCCAGATTCGGTAACCGCACCCACAAGGAACCCGATGACCGGTTCTGGCCGCAACAGCCTCCGTAGTACCCCATTCTCAGCTCCTGAGACAGGTTCCGATCTTAGGATCCTATAAGGAAGATTTCCATAACAATATAATCAATTCCAATACGAGCATACCTAAGATCACAACAAGTAAATCTGAGAATAACAAAGGCACACATCACAAAATCCACTATGAATTTGAACTTTTACGAGTATCCATAAGGTCTAAAAGGACATACATAAGATAACAGAAGAAAGAAAGAAGATGATCTGGAATACTGGGTCCTCAAGCTTAGCTCTAATTCAAACTCTGCCACTGCAACGCCTGCTTAGGATCTCCTGCATGCATCAATCGTACATAAGCTTATACAAGCTTAGAGGGTGGTGTAAGTGTGTGACAATGGTGCTCAGAAGAAGATAGAGAATGCAGAAGGGAGTCATGATCAATACCAATACCACTAGCCTTACCAAGGCTATCATGAATGCAAGAAACTATACCAAGGCAGTACAATAATGTAGGAAGCCATACCAAGGCTATACAATGCAATGAGTACTGTAATGCAATGAGTACTGTAATGCCATGAGTACTGTAATGCAATGAGTACTGTAATGTAATATGAGGCTTACACAACTGATGCAAATGCAATGCGAAGTAATGTTAGTGCTCATATCCAATCCACATATCAAATATATTTCCATCATAAGGAAATCACCGGGGTTCATTACACTGCTGGATGACTGCCGCTCTATAGACCCCGCATAGTCAAACGAGCGTAAGAGACCTCACTACCCTGCCTGCGGACAACCAATCACCAGCAAGGCCTGAAGGTAGCGGACCCATTCATGAGCTGGTCAGACTCAGCCTAGCAATGCCCCCTTACATCAGGCGAGTAAGGTCACACCCCTATCCAATCGACTACACGACAGTGGGAGTCGTGGCCTAACGGTATAAGGCCCTCATGCGCTCATATATACCACCCGGTCCCGCCGTTGGAGCAGATCTTTGGTACCATGGAAGTTTTGAAAATTTCACCCATGGGCATCTTATGCACCTGGTATGCTCAAGTAACATTTTCAGTGTCCAAACATGGCCATCTACGATGTATCTGTGGAGGCTACAACCCTGATGAAGTAATGACGATAATGCTCATATGCTATACAATGTTAGATGCATGAATCATACAATCAACCATGCATCAATCCCAAGCATCCAACGTGCTCAAGAGGGGATACTACGTCCCTCGGGGAAGGTATCATGCAATGCCCAATGACACAATATGACCACACACAGTGTCAACCAAGCATACAATGATGCACATGGTCATGAGGATGAATTTAATCACATTATAGGGCGATACACAATGTATATTACATTCCTCCTATATAAGAAGGAACCAAGACCAGGTACTTGACAATATCCTTAAGGAATCCAACTTCTAGTGGGGGCCCATTTACCTGGGGTAGCCCACGAACTAAGTATACAAGCTATGGGTCTAAGTAATGTGGAAATGAGCCTAACAAGAGTCTAAGATGAGTATCTAATCACATTTAGATACAATTGGGCTTAGAGGGGTCCATAATGAGGACATTTAACCACCATTCCCTAAGAGGCATCTCAACCATAAACTATATGGATACAAGGCCCAAGGCCCTACATTCACGATAAGAACACAGGTAACCACACACATATATTCCTCATAATAGGCCATAAAAAGATATAATACCAATTTTAACAACCTGGGCCCTAAGAGGAGAATTAAGGTCCAAGGCTTGATTCCCAATGGCCATAGAATCCATACATGGAGTTGGACTTGGTGGGTAGCACTGATTAAGTCCAAAGATTATAAGAAAACATAAGCATGTAACACGTACACAAGTTCTCAATATGGTGGGCCCCAAGGCCAACTAAAGTCTCAACTATAACAATGTACATTTAAGGCCCTTTGATAAACTTTTGGCCCGTTTGACTTCTTGGGTCTGCTAAGGTCCAGAAATTACTTAACTATGTGGGAATAATCTCATGAAGGCCAATTATACTCACTGGGGGACCCCACTAGATGATGAGTGTGTATACATCAAGAAAAGATCAAGTGGGCCTGCTACTAGATTGTTAATCCAGTAGCAACCCAAGGCAGAGAGTGCCTCTATGATCGGGCGATCCAAGGCTTGGATGGCCTGGACCAAACATGCGTTAAGGTAGGTTCCATGTACATTCACATTGATCCTTAAACAAATGGCCTAGGGCTTATGGTGGGCCTTTAACCACCCATAGAGACACCTATAGGCCTACCTTAGGATCACCCAGGAGGACATCCAACCTCAACTGGTTTCCAAGAGGTAGCCCACCCTTACCCGAACATGAACTAAGGCCCAAGGCCTAAGGCAAATCCATGGCCTAGTGGGCTTATACTCAAAGCCCAACACTTAGATATCATGGTGGGCCCTTAAGAAAGGTTTGGGCCCAACCATGGAGGTCATAAATCCATATATTGTGGTGGGCTTGATGGGTAGCTCAGCAATTCATTTACATGGGCAGGTTTCACATTTAACACAAGTGAGTTGGGCCTCACTTTTGGCCCAAGTACAGGGTCAGTTTAGTGGGCAGCCAAGGGCCCAACCTCTTGTGTATTATTGTTCCTAAGCCCATCACAATAGATAGGAGAGTATAGGCCCAAGATCAACGGGCCTATCCAAAAGAACTGAGTCCACAAGGCCTACTTGCTAACACAACATGCATACAATATATCACATAATGGGCCCAAAAGAAATGCCCCAAACAAAAGCCATCCAATTCATACATTATGGTGGACTTGAGGGCAGCCCGTAAGTCCAATAACACACATGGGCAAGGCCTATATTGACAGTGTGGGCCTTGCCACATCAGCCCAAAGACTTAGCGAGGCCCTCCACAATATACATTTATGTGGGCCTTATAAGTCAGCCCACAATTAAGCATTTTATTAGGGCATCAAGGCTAATAAATGCACATGATCAGCTTGTAGACAGCCCATTGGGCCTGTAAATCAATAAGGTCAGCCCTTGTACAAACTTGGGCTTGAGAAAGAAGTTCCTAGCCCATTGAGCCACAAAACTATCAAAAATTTTGGTTAAGGCTAGCCTACAAAACCACCACAAAGGTGGGCCTCAAGAGGGCACTCATTAAGCCCAAAATGTCTAAGGAAGGGGGGGAAAAGAGTGTGTGCAACACTCCCTTAAATATGGTGGGCTGCCACAGCTCTAAAAGATTAACTATGCAGTAAATTTGGGCCCTTACTGGAATTCCAACCCACCCACTTCCTGGACCTGCTGGAGTTCAGAAATTTATTTAATTTAAATGGGTTACTGATCCATGGTGACCCACACATATTACAGTGGGTCCCACTAGATAAGAAGGAGGAATATGCAACACTTACTTCAAGTGGGCTATGCCATTAGAATGCAGGCCCAGCAGCCCAAGGTAGGGGCGTTCCATGTGTAGGCAGCCCTATGAGCCCAGGGTATCAGGCCCAAAAATCTACCCAATGGGCCCCAATTGAATACCGAAAAGGGACAATGATCAATCCCCCAAGGACCACACATAGATGGGTGGTGGGATATACAACACATCAAGGTGAGCCCATGAAGCAGGCTGGATGCCCCAGCCTGGGTGTCCCTGCCTAGTGGGCCACTCCCAGCCGTACCACGGTCAGCTCAAATGTCCGTTGGGTCTGAAATTCTGTAGGGTGACACTTTCATAGATGGTCCAAATCTCCACAAAATTTCAGAATTTTTGGATATTCCTAAGTATTTTAATTAATTTAAATAAAATAGTCTGTCCAGAAAATCGGACAGGCCTGGATGTCCCAACGTGGTAGGCCAGTCCGGCCCTCGCCACGGTGTATACAGGGGTCCATATCCATGGGTGAGATTGGATTTAGATGGTTAGATTGAGAGGATTAGAGGGGAAATGGGGCTGGAATAGAGGGAAGATGGCGAGAAGGTTGTTGGATTTTTTTTTTCAAGAGAGAAAGAAGGAGAGAAATGAGGGAGTGAGAAGAAGAGAGAGAGAGAGAGAGAGAGAGAGAGAGAGAGAGAGAGAGAGAGAGAGAGAGAGAGAGTTGTAGGGAGGCAATCATGGCCTCTCTCTCCTTGGTTAGAGAAACCATAATGGCCTATGGTGATAATAACAAAGTGCTATGCTTAGTAGGTCTATTGGTAGTGTTTAGGGTGGGTAGTGTTTATTCCATGACAATTGTGTAGTGTATGTGGTGTGCATGGAAAATTGTGCCATTGAGGTGGTCCACATGCATTTGTACAAAAAGTGGGTCACATGATGAAATGCTCATAACTTGAGATGTACACGTCGGATTAACGCATGGGACGCGGCGTTAGAATCGCGGTGCCGATACGGACAAGATGACATGGGTCTCGGGTCAATCCGAGTTGGGTCTATGTGACCAAACTTAAAGATGACTACAACATAATCCAAGGGTCGCGAGTCACCGGGATTCGACCGGTAGGACCGCGGGACCAAAATGAACGAAATGCACACTTATGCACACACATGCACACATGAGAACTCAGGTCGGGTCTCACAATGATGGTGAATAACAGGGCTTCCTGACGTCATAATCATAAAAAGGAAAGGAATATGCTCAAAGCTTTCGCAGACCCATTGTAATTTTAGTTACAACAGACCATTAAAAACTAAAAACATTCCCTTAATTAAACTAAAATTAACATCAGTTCAGTTTAAATAAAAGGCACAAGCAAAAAGTCTCCCATCACGCAATAAGCTTCACCTCGTAGCCCTAGCTAAGAGGTTTAGCCACTCATGAACATGATGAGGCTAAAACTCAGAAAATAAAGGCATAAAGAAATCAAGAAAGGAAGAAGAGAACGCCAACTACTATTACTGCCTTCACACATTCAAAGATTTCCAATGTGATGAATGAATCTCTTAGTCTCTTTCGTCTCCTTTATATAGACAACCAGAATAAGGCCGGTAGGTGAGAAGCTGTAGGAGTCGGTAATGTCGCGTGGCTTTTACGCAGCCAGTTACGCAGCCAAGAATGCAAGTCCCTGTTTTGGTGCGCCAGATCTTGGAAATCGACTTGCGTCGGCTCAGATTTGTGGTGGCTGACGGTCCCAACTTTCTGATTTGACTTCATGAACGGGATCAAGACCCCCCTCGGCATCTTCTGGATGGATCAGATCATCTCGATCCGATCATCCCCTTGATCGCACAGTGGCCCACTGCAGTCGGTCCTTGCACTGTGAAATCGGTGGGCCCATGATCTGCATCAGCGGTGAAATCCAGTCTATCCACTGGATTCAACTTGAAAAACCAATCGAACATGGTCAAGTTTGGATTGGATTTGGTGTGGCACACAGAGTTTCTTTTGCACCGTCTATCCTCCGCTTGAACGAATGGATTTCGATCCTCGTAATATTTTGCAATTCTGCCACCTAGGCAGTGATAAGAAGCTCGATGGGAGACCAAAGGACGGTCCGGATCGGTCATGTAGATCGAGACGATGGCCCATAAGGATCGCACGGAGGTCTCTGGTTGCATAGCAGGAAGAAGTTTGAATTTGGTTGGGATTTGCGGTCAAAGATGTTTTGACCGTCTTTGGAGTCATGGTGCATAACGAGTGCATGGATAAGTGCGGTGCACATGACTTGTTGTAGGGCCCAAAATGATGTGTATGAGAAATCTACGCCGTCCATATGTTGTATCATCTAATTTAAGGGGTTGATACCAAAGTTGAAGCATATCCAAAGATCAGGTGGGCCTTAGAGTGATAATTCATAGGCTGATCTGACCGTTGGGCCACTTTCACAGGGATCTAAGGGCTGAAATTTGATATGTACAGTTAATTTATAGTCCTCAGGCCATGTATGAAGTTTCGAGCCGAACAGATGGTAGAAACCCTATGATCTTTCATTCTGGCCTACTTTCGGGCCTTCTTTAATGTGAATGGATTGATTCATCGGATCTCTGGCATGTAAATTCATCAATCTTGGTCTCCTGGGGTTTTTCCCTTGCCTTCGGTGTCATCAGAACGTTAAATTTATGCTTTAAATACCCTGTTTCAGTCCAAGCTTGTAAATACACCTTACATCATAAACACGATTAAAATAGGTCATTAAACAGTATCATGTTCATAAAATCAGGTAATAACTGAGGTCTAATATACAATATTTGACCCTTAACACAACCCCCAACCAGCATCTTGCTAGGCCCGAGCAAAGTATGTAAAAAATAAGTTGAGAATTACTGGACAGTTTCTATAAACTCGGGTGATTTTTGAAAAACAATCCAGATACTCAAATTCTAAAATTCATGAATGTTGGGCATTACTTTCTTGGACTCAAGCACACGGTAAACTTCATAATCAAGTTCAATATACTAACCCATCAATTAGAAAATATTCTAAACATTGAGTTTCATGGGTGTATAGTGTAAACCCGGCTTACCATCATTAAGAGATCCAATCGTTAATTTCCATGATAACATTGATGATCAAAAGAGATTCAGGACAACCTAAACCAGAATTTGTCTTATAGTTCTTCTTTTCATTCTTCCAGCTTTTGATTTTTTCATCAAGGGGGAGGGGAATCAAATCTGTATTTATAGGGAGCAAACCTATGGTGAAGATCGTACACCCAACCCTTTTCACATATCACCCATGGGGAATTAAATCTACACCTATAGGGCGTAAACCTATGGTGAAGATTATTCACCCAACTCTTTCCAAAGGTATTTGTTTTTTTTCTTTGTTTTTTATTATTTATTTATTTTTTTATTTTTAGCTGGGTATTTTTCTTTTTCTTCAATTGATCATGACGGACAAATTTTCCAGGCTGGTTCCTTACATGCTTAGTGATTACCAAGTTAATTCTTCAATATCAAACTGAAACCTTAATGTGTAAGCAAGATGTGACATGTGAAATAATGACTCAATCAATGTTTACAACTTCTAATTCTGGATTAACAATTCAAACTTAACTGTGAAATCTAATAGATAACTGAATCCAAGAGTCATAAATTACCAACATCACGTATCTTGAAATTCTAACAGCCCTAGATGGCAGTCAAAATCACTTCGAATTTACAAGAAATTCAAGAAAAATTAAAAAATTAAAAATTTTCACAATTTCTAACAATTTTTGCTCAAGACCAAGAAAACACTGATTAGGAAACCTATTCTCCCACCCCCAACCGAAAATCTATATTGTCCTCAATGTAAAAGATATGAGCATGCAATGCACATGCAACAACGAAAGTAAAGGAAAAGTAATGTGAAGATAGTACCTGGATAACGAATCGAGAGAGAGACTTTCCAAGAGATCGCAGCATGAAAGCCGGTCAGCACAAGAGTGAAAAATAAAATCAAGCAAACTAACCTAACGGCATAAAAACCGTCTATCCTATAACATCATAAAGCAAACGACCCTAGTCTTAGGAAAGTGATAAACCTACCTATACTTCCATCAGACTAGGAGATCAAGCCTGGTAAATAGGTTCAGTCAGAGGCATGGACATGTCCTCTGAATCAAATTTCTCGATAAATGGTTTTAATTGATGTCCATTTACTTTAAACTCCTTGCCATTGTCAGAATCTCTTATCTCGACAGCCCCATGGGGATAAGCAATAATAACAATGTAAGGGCCGATCCAACGAGATCGAAACTTACCCGAAAAGAGATGTAGTCGAGAGTTATACAAAAGAACTTTCTGACCTGGTGTGAATGATTTCCGCAGAATATGTTGATCATGAAACGCTTTCATCCTGTCCTTGTAAATTCTCGAGTTCTCGTATGCGTCATTCCGGATTTCTTCAAGTTCATTCAACTGAAGTTTGCATAGTGAGCCAACGTTGTCCAGATTGAAAATTAGATTTTTGATCACCCAGTATGCTTTATGTTCCAACTCCACAGTCAAGTGAAAAGCCTTCCCATAGACAATTCTAAAGGGATACGTTACAATAGGGGTTTTAAAAGCAGTACGGTATGCCCATAAGGTATCAGCCAATCGGGTTGACCAATCCTTATGTTCAAGGTTAACCGTTTTCTCTAGGATATGTTTGATCTTCTTATTGGAAATCTTAGCTTGTCCACTTGTCTGTGGATGGTATGGGGTGCTCACCTTGTGAGAGATACCGTATTTCTTCATTAAGCTCTCGAATGGTCTATTACAAAAGTGTGAGCCCCCATCACTAATGATGGCTCGAGGCATTTTGAATCGAGAAAGGATGTTCTCTTTTAAGAATTTAATGACTGTGTGATGGTCATTATTTTGGCATGGAATCGCTTCGATCCATTTAGTGACATAGTCTACAGCGAGCAAAATATACAAATCTCCAAATGATTGGGGGAATGGTCCCATGAAATCAATGCCTCAACAATCAAATGCTTCTAAGATAAGGATGGGATTCAAAGGTATCATATTTCGATGGGACAATGCTCATAATTTCTGACAACGTTCACAAGCCTTGCAAAACTCATGAGTGTCCCTGAACATAGTGAGCCAATAAAAGCCACATTGTAGAATCTTGCCCGTGGTCTTTTTAGTAAAAAAGTGACCACCACATGCTTGTGAGTGACAGAAGGAGATGACACTCTGATGCTCATCGTCTGGTATACATCTCCTTAGGATTTAGTCTGGGTAATATTTAAACAAATATGGATTGTCTCAGAAAAAGTTGTGCACCTTAGTAAAGAATTTCTTCTTATCTTGTGTAGTCCAATATGTCGGTATGGAACCTGTAGCAAGATAATTAGCAATATCAGCGAATCAAGGTGAATGAGAGACTTTAAATAATTGTTCATCAGAGAACATGTCATTGATATGGGCTGTCTCAAGGGAATCAGAGGTATTAAGGCGAGAAAGGTGATCGACCACTACGTTCTCTACTCCCCTTTTATCTTTAATTTTCAAATCAAATTCCTGGAGTATAAGGATCCATCTTATCAGGCAGGGCTTAGAATCATTCTTAGAAAGAAGATACTTGAGTGCTGCATGATCTGTGTAGATAATGATCTTAGATTCGATCAGGTAGGACCTAAATTTGTCCAAGGCAAACACTACGGCTAAGCGTTCCTTTTCCGTAGTCGAGTAGTTCACTTGGGCAGGATTTAGAGTCCTACTCACGTAATAAATGACGTAAGGCCTCTTATCTTTTCTCTGACCTAGAACCGCTCCAAGTGCATAATCAGAAGTGTTGCACATAAGCTTAAAAGGAAGGCTTCAGTTGAGTGACTGCATGATAGGTGCAGTGGTTAACATGCCCTTAAGCTTGGTGAAAGCTTCCTGGCATTGCTCAGTCCACTCGTATGGTGTATCCTTTTGAAGAAGATTACATAAAGGACGAGAGAGGAGACTAAAGTCCTTTATGAATCGTCTGTAAAACCTTGTGTGTCTTAAGAAGGATCGCATGTCTTTGATGTTCTTGGGTGGAGGTAAGTTAGAGACATTGCAAGAAATATGGTTTTTATTGACGAAAATAATTTTCGTAGGTAAAGATGACTTTTACCGATGAAAATTATTTTCGTTGATAAAAGTTTACTTTTACTGACGAAATTTAATTTTGTAGGTAAAAGCCATCTTTACCTACAAAACTTTTCGTAGGTAAAGGGTGTTTTGAATTTTCCAAAATACAAAAAATCGAAAACTTTACTTTTACCTACAACATTTAATTTCGTATTAAAAGCCATCTTTACCTACGAAAATTTTCGTAGCTAAAGGGTGTTTTGAATTTTTCCCAAAACAAAAATTGAAAAGTTTACTTTTACCTATGAAATTATATTTCATAGGTAAAAGTGAATGGGTGTTTTGAATTTTTCAAGAAACCAAAAATCGAAAAGTTTACTTCTACCTACGAAATAAATTTTTGAAAAAACAAAAAATCTAAAAGTTTACTTTTACCGTAGGTAAAAGCCATTTTTACCTACGAACATTTTCGTAGGGAAAGGGTGTTTTGAATTTTTGAAAAAATGAAAAGTCAAAAAGTTTACTTTTACCTACAAAATTACATTTCCTAGGTAAAAGCCATCTTTACCTACGACCATTTTCGTAGGGAAAGGGTGTCTTGAATTTTTAAAAAAACAAAAAATTGAAAAGTTTACTTTTACCTACAAAATTAGATTTCGTAGGTAAAACCGTCTTTACCTACGAAAATTTTCATAGGTAAATGGTGTTTTGAATTTTTCAAAAGACATAAAATCCCACCGAGTTATGAAGTCGGTGAAAGACTCAGTGGGTCCTTGCTTAACGAGTTCTAGCTTACGCCTTGAAAAAAAAAAGTACTCATACATATTTGGCACCCATCAAGTCGAACTCTTTTACTAGATCCTCCGCCTCCATTATCTTTTCTTATCTAAAGCCAAAAGTCTTTACAATATATTCTTCCTGATATACACTTGTTATATAATATATTTCATCATATTCACATTCATATCCATCTAAACGCAAACTACACCTTATCTCCTTTGATGGATTCAAACTGCATGAGCCCTACCTAACTTCCTAGAAGGAGAAGTTGTATGGGTCTTGGAATAATGTTAGTGACAAATCCACCTTGTCTATTAACATTATCATATTGTGTTAGGACATGACTCTAAAAATGAGATAAATCCAACTCTCAAATAATCTATGTTATAAGAGATAGTGGAGATGGAAATAGATGCATTGTGATGCTTGAGTTCGAGTATGCTTGTCAACAAAGCAAGAAATTTTTTTTCTTTTTTTATTTGTTGCAATGTGATTGGGCTACATTATTACATCAATCGGGTTCGGGTTCGGGATCGAGTTTAGGTTTGGGTTTTCAAGTTTAGGAGATTAGGATTAGGTGTAGGTTTTAGTTTAGGGATTTGAGAATACATTTAGGTTTATGTTTTAGGTTATAGGTTTAGGTTTAGGTTTTAGGTTAAGGTTAAGGTTAGGTTATAGCTAAGTTATAAGTTTAGGTTATAGGTTTCAGTTTAGGCTAAGGTTATAGGTTTAGGTTTAGGTTAAGGTTTAGGTTTAGGTTATAGGTTATAGGTTATAGCTTTAGGGAATTGAGAATAGGCTAAGGTTTAGGTTTAGGAAATCGGGTTCGGGTTCGGGTTCAGTATCGGGTTTAAGTTTGGGCTTTCAAGTTTAGGTTTAGGTTTAGGTTAGGGAGTTGAGATTAGGATTAGGTGTAGGTTAAAGTTTAGAGATTTGAAAATACATTTAGGTTATAGATTTAGGTTTAGGTTATAAGTGTAGGTTATAAGTTTAGGTTTAAGTTAGGTTATAGGTTAAGGTTTAGGGAATTGAGAATAGGTTAAGGTTTAGGTTTAGGAAATCGGGTTCGGGTTCAGGTTTAGGTTTAGGCTAAGGAGTTGAGATTAGGATTAGGTGTAGGTTTAGGTTTAGGGATTTGAGAATACATTTAGGTTTAGGTTTAGGTTTTAGTTTAGGTTTAGGTTTTAGTTTATAGGTTTAGATTATAAGTTTAGGTTTAGGTTAAAGTTAAGTTATAGGTTATAAGTTTAGGTTATAGGTTAGAGGTTATAGGTTAAGGTTTAGGTTTAGGTTATAGGTTTTGGTTTAGGTTAAGGTTATAGGTTTAGGTTTAGGTTATAGGTTTAGGTTAAGGTTATAGGTTTAGGTTAGATTTAGGTTTAGGTTATAGGTTACAGGTTATAGCTTTAGGGAATTGAGAATAAGTTAAGGTTTAGGTTTAGCAAATCGGGTTCGGGTTTAGGTTTGGGTTTTCAAGTTTAGGTTTAGGTTTAGGTTAGGGAGTTGAGATTAGGATTAGGTGTAGGTTTAAGTTTAGGGATTTGAGAATACATTTAGGTTTTAGGTTTAGGTTTAGGTTTTAGTTTATAGGTTTAAGTTATAGGTTTAGGTTTAGGTTTTGGGTTTAGGTTAAGGTTAGGTTATAAGTTATAAGTATAGGTTATAGGTTATTGGTTAAGGTTTATGTTTTAGGTTTAGGTTATAGGTTATAGCTTTAGGGAATATAGAATAGGTTAAGGTTTAGGTTTAGGAAATCGGGTTCAGGTTCGGGTTCAGTATCGGGTTTAGGTTTCGGTTTTCAAGTTTACGTTTAGGTTTAGGTTTAGGTTATAGGTTAAGGTTCAGGCTATAGGTTTAGGTTTAGGTTATAAGTGTAGGTTATAGGTTTAGGTTTAAGTTAGGTTATAGGTTAAGGTTTAGGGAATTGATAATAGGTTAAGGTTTAGGTTTAGGAAATCGGGTTTGGGTTCGGGTTTAGGTTTGGGTTTTCAAGTTTAGGGATTTGAGAATGCATTTAGGTTTTAGGTTTAGGTTTAGGTTTTAGTTTATAGGCTTAGGTTATAGGTTTAGGTTTAGGTTTTAGGTTTAGGTTAAGGTTAGGTTATAGGTTATAAGTTTAGGTTATAGGTTATGGTTTAGGTTTAGCTTATAGGTTATAGGTTATAGCTTTAGGGAATTGAGAATAGGTTAAGGTTTAGGTTTAGGAAATTGGGTTCGGGTTTAGGATCGGGTTTAGGTTTGGGTTTTCAAGTTTAGGTTTAGGGTAAGTACTTGAGATTAGGATTAGGTGTAGGTTTAGGTTTAAGGATTTGAGAATACAATTAGGTTTTAGGTTTAGGTTTTAGGATTAGGTTAAGGTTATGAGTTTAGGTTAGGTTTAGGTTTAGGTTATAGGTTATAGGTTATACCTTTAGGGAATTGAGAGAATATGTTAAGGTTTAGGTTTAGGAAATCGGGTTCGGGTTCGGGTTTAGGTTTGGGTTTTCAAGTTTAGGTTTAGGCTAAGGAGTTGAGATTAAGATTAAGTGTAAGTTTAGGTTTAGAGATTTGAGAATACATTTAGGTTTTAGGTTTAGGTTTAAGTTTTAGTTTATAGGTTTAGGTTTAGGTTTTAGGTTTAGGTTAAGGTTAGTTTATAGGTTATAAGTTTAGGTTATAGGTTACGATTTAGGTTTAGCTTATAGGTTATAGGTTATAGCTTTAGGGAATTGAGAATAGGTTATGGTTTAGGTTTAGAAAATTGGGTTCGGGTTCGGATCGGGTTTAGGTTTGGGTTTTCAAGTTTAGGTTTAGGTTAAGTAGTTGAGATTAGGATTAGGTGTAGGTTTAGGTTTAAGGATTTGAGAATACATTTACGTTTTAGGTTTAGGTTTAGGTTTGGGTGTTAGGATTAGGTTAAGGTTATGGGTTTAGGTTAGGTTTAGGTTTAGGTTATAGGTTATAGGTTATAGCTTTAGGGAATTGAGAGAATATGTTAAGGTTTAGGTTTAGGAAATCGGGTTCGGGTTCGGGTTTAGGTTTGGGTTTTCAAGTTTAGGTTTAGGTTTAGGTTTTAGGTTTAGCTTAAGGTTAGGTTATAGGTTATAAGTTTAGATTATAGGTTATAGGTTAAGGTTTAGGTTATAGGTTTTGGTTTAGGTCAAGGTTATAGGTTTTGGTTATAGGTTATAGCTTTATGGAATTGAGAATAGGTTAAGGTTTAGGTTTAGGAAATTGGGTTCAGGTTTGGGATCAGGTTTAGGTTTGGGTTTTCAAGTTTAGGTTTAGGTTTAGGCTAGGGAGTTGAGATTAGGATTAGGTGTAGGTTTAGGTTTTAGGATTTGAGAATACATTTAGGTTATAGGTTATAGGTTATAGGTTTAGAGAATTGAGAATAGGCTTAGGTTTAGGTTTAGGTTTTAAGTTATAGGTTATAGGTTTAAGGAATTGAGAATAGGCTAAGGTTTAGGTTTAGGAAATCGGGTTCGAGATCAGGATTGGGATCGGGTTTAGGTTTGGGTTTTCAAGTTTAGGTTTGGGTTTTGGTTAGGGAGTTGAGACTAGGATTATGTGTAGGTTTAGGCTTAGGGATTTGAGAATACATTTAGGTTTTAGGTTTAGGCTTAGATTTTAGTTTATTGGTTTAGGTTATAGGTTTAGGTTTAGGTTTTAGGTTTAGGTTATAGGTTATAAGTTTAGGTTATAGGTTATAAGTTTAGGTTACAGGTTAAGGTTTAGGTTATAGGTTTTGGTTTAGGTTAAGGTTATAGGTTTTGGTTTAGGTATAGCTTATAGGTTATAGGTTATGGCTTTAGGGAATTGAGAATAGGTTAAGGTTTAGGTTTAGGAAATCGGGTTCGGGTTTGGGATCGGGTTTAGGTTTGGCTTTTAAAGTTTAGATTTAGGTTAAGCAGTTGATATTAGGCTTAGGTGTAGGTTTACGTTTAAGGATTTGAGAATACATTTAGGTTTTAGGTTTAGGTTTAGGTTTTAGGTTTAGGTTATAGGTTATAGGTTATAACTTTAGGGAATTGAGAATAGGTTAAGGTTTACATTTAGGAAATCGGGTTCATGTTCGGGATCGGGTTTAGGCTTGGATTTTCAAGTTTAGGTTTAGGTTTAGGCTTTGGAGTTGAGATTATGATTGGGTGTAGGTTTAGGTTTAAGGATTTACAAATACATTTAGGTTTTAGGTATAGGTTTAGGTTAAGGTTACAGAGTTTAGGTTATAGGTTTGGGTTTAGGTTTTAGGTTTAGGTTAAGGTTAGGTTATAGGTTATAAGTTTAGGTTATAGGTTAAGGTTTAGGGTTTAGGTTTAGGTTATAGGTTTTGGTTTAGGTTAAGGTTATAGGTTTTGCTTTAGGTTTAGGTTTAAGTTTTAGGTTTAGGTTAAGGTTATAGGTTTAAGTTATAAGTTTAGGTTAGGTTTAGGTTTAGGTTATAGGTTATAGGTTATACGTTTAGGGAATTGAGAATAAGTTAAGGTTATAGGTTATAGGTTATAGGTTTAGGGATTTGAGAATACATTTAGGTTATAGGTTTAGGTTTAGGTTTTAAGTTATAAGTTTAGTTTATAGGTTATAGGTTATAGGTTATTGGTTATAGCTTTAGGGAATTGAGAATAGGTTAAGGTTTAGGTTTAGGAAATCGGGTACGGGTTCGGGTTCGGTATCGGGTTTAGGTTTCAGTTTTCAAGTTTAGGTTTTGGTTTAGGTTAGGGAGTTGAGATTAGGATTGGGTGTAGGTTTAGGTATTTGAGAATAGGTTAAGGTTTAGGTTTAGGAAATCGGGTTCGGGTTATAAGTTTACGTTATAGGTTGTAGGTTATAGGTTTTAGCTTTAGGGAATTGAAAATAGGTTAAGGTTTAGGTTTAAGAAATCGGGTTCAGGTTATAGGTTTAGGTTATAGGTTATAGTGTAACACCTCGTACTTTCCAGTACTCGAGTGTTACCATGTAGGTTAATTTAATATAAATACAAAAATATATATATATATATATATATATATATATATATATATATATATATAACCCTAAATATATACACAATGAGATGAATATACTTTGTAAAGATTTAAAATTTCATGCTAAAATGATACATATGTATTTAATGTATATATGACATTATGAAAATAATATTATATTAAATAAACATAATGAATAATATTTTCACAACATAAACTCAAAATTTAAATAATAATGTAGCATTGAATATTCTTTTATATATATCCGTATGTATACGAAAGTCATTAGATAATTTAATGGAATTGTACATTATTTAACAATATTATCAAATACAAGGAATAATTTTAATTAAATATGATATTGTATAATCTTCAGTTCATTTCTACGTGTAATATGATATTATATATTATGAATTATGTATATTAATGAATGTGTGAACAACAGTATGTAATTAGTAATATGTTAATGTTAAAATTATATATATATATATATATGAATGAGATTTTAAATATTGTAATTATAAGTAATATACAAAAATAATAAAAATTTGTATTAATATTAGTCTCTAGGTAGTCACCCATTACATGAGACATACGAATAGCCTATAGGACCCTTTTAACCATTTATGTTCGATCTCGGGAAGATCCGGCCATCGGATCGTCACTAGTGACACTTATAAATCCTTGTTCAATTAATACGGCCCACCTAAGCATTGGATCTATCTCATCTCCGGTCTAGATGACCTAATTAAGTCATAAATCATAATGGACGAAGTGGATTTCCCACAAGCATCACGGTGGACCCCACATGGGATGCGAGTGCACCTAGTGCACCCATACCCGCCGTGCACCAGGTGTACTAGCTCAGTCAGCAGTCGCTGACCCGAGCCTTCTATTAAAAGGTAAAACCTCTTTATCTCTTCGTTTTCGCCAGCAAGTGGACTGACGTCCGTTTTGTCTATTGGTGGCCCACCTACACCGGCCATCTGGGAAATCCAAACCGTCCACTGGCTCGGACGAACCCTCTAACCAAAACCTAGTAGGCCTCACATGTAGACGCGACATGGTGGGTGCACAAACTACAACAAAAGAGGGTATTGTGCAACCACGTTTACAAAAGTAAAAACTTTCTCCTGCTGTTGCCACGAGGGCCATCCGTGTGAGGAGAAAACCTCTCATCTTAGCCCTCCATTCGGGTACATCTCGGTTGTCCATTTTAGATGTGGTTTAGGGCTTCAAAAACCACGATCGGTCTCCATTCCACCCACTATTTTGGAGGCCATTTTAGACAGGAGATTCGGACCACTTGCTGCTGATCTGATGACTTAGGGTAGTTTAGGGCAAGCATAAGAGGCGTATGGATCGAGAAACAGTAGCTCGCCGTCCATTCTGGCAGCCATGACTCGAAAATCACCGTTTTCCTCCCACTCACGAACCCACCACCCAAACGCCCATGGAGCTTCGAAATCTCTCCTCTGCAAGCTTCATGACATCCATACGAACCGTCCCACACTCTCAGATTGGAGAAAGGAGCTGCGGGGGAGAATCCACCATGAAAAGATGGGTCATCTTCCTCGTCTGAAGCCGAGCTGAGTTTAGTTCGGTCCAGACCAGCGACCCCACTATTGCATGAGTTCAGTCAGCTCTAAACTGTATGAAAGGTTAGAAGGAAAGGAAAAGAAAGGAAGAAAATTAAAGAAAGAAGAATGAGGGAGAGAAGGTGGTGCGGATGTTGTACCACACCTTATTGATGAGTTGGGATTCGTGACTCGGTCTCACTCGAGATGGGCTAAGTTGCTGCCCAACGTTGTCCAGCTGAACTCCGTCAGAGCATGGGCGCTGCTGGTCGTTGTAATAGGAGAGAAAGAGAGGGGGTGAGATGGGTTTGCTGCCATTCTAGTTGGGTCTAAGGCATGCAACTCACCACTGAGTTGACTCGGCTGACGACTCACGACCAGGGTTGAGAGATGGAGGCTAAGTGCGTGCCATTTGGATCGAGTTTCGCTAAGTCCAGGTGTTGGACGTGTGTAACAGGAAGGAATGGGAAGAAGAAAAAAGAAGAAGGAAGAAAAGAGAAGAAAGAGAAGAGAAGGGAGATCATTGGGCTGACTCGGCTGAAACTGAGGTTAACTCGGTCGAGCCAGGGATGGACCTGGTCCAACAAGGAGAAAAGAAAATGGGGAAGAAAAGACAAGAAGAAAAGAGATTGGGTCATTTGTGGTTGCTAAGTTGACTTGGTAGAAACTGAGTCAAGATGTGTTGACATAAGTGAGTCAACATTTTTCCCCCATTCTAGTTACATTTCAATGTACTATTATCATTTGTTGCCATTAGGATTATTAATATCAGCAAAGATTAGCCATTAGCAGACCATTATGTTAAACTGGTCATTATAAATAAATTACAATTATTAAATAGTAGTATCATGTTTATTATTCTTAAATATTCATTTTGGATAGTCATTGGTGTCACCATAATCATTATTTTACTACATTAGCTAATATTAATTGTAACCCTAATGTTAACATTTATTCTCTAACTATTAAAATAACATCGTTACCATTTCCATTATTAATAGGATTGTTAGGATGCATGACCATGAGTAAATTTTTTATTCTAATGATAGTTACTATATACAAGAAATTAAGATGATACCATTATTGGATGCTAATGCATTGTCTTATCATAGATAGTATATCATGATATTAATTATCATTATAATGGTTATTAACTAATAACAACTATAACACTATTGATAGTAAATATTTTATAACTATTAAATTAACATTATAAATAATTACACACCACTAGGGTTCAACCTTAAAGATCTAGCCTAAACCTAAACTCTAGGATGAAAACCCTAATTCCACATTAAAACCTTAAGATGGATAACTCAAACCCTAGGCCATGATCTTAAACCTAGGTAGTACATAGAACTTGGAACTAACAGTACAAGTTCATGAATTGTCTTAGGATTTAATTCTAAAGGCGCAAGCATTGTGTGACACTGGTAGGCGATCCAACTATACGGTGATGATTCTTCCCCTTGAGCTTTCCATTTTCTCATTAGCTTAAGTTATAGTTTTTATTTAAATTCATAATTGATATCTCCCTTTATAATCACATGTGTTAGCTGGTGGAAATTGAATTATTGTATTACATGCTTTATGCTTATCCTGTATAATTGTTCATGCTTGTGGATTTCTTTTTGTGGATTGCTTATGGAACTTAAACTAGTACATTAGTGGAAAATTCTCACATATGAATGTACACCCATACTTGGGATGTAACTTGACTAGTTGTGATCACAATGGGCCTCGACTTGGTGGTTATTGAGTGGTGGTCTAGATGAATCATTGATGTGGGCCTACTATTCAGGGTTATTGTGTGGTTTTTAAGGATGGTCTTTATCGTATGGTTTTGATATCGGCCCTATGTGGCATATTTTGATACTTACCTTACATGGTTTTGTTTTGGTACTTGCCCTAAATGAGGTCGATGTTTTATACTATGCAACCACGCGATGGTAAGCCCCATATACTGTAATATGATTAGCCACTAGTCGATGGGTTTCCATTAAACATCCTAAGATGATAGTCTCATAGGCCGGGGATGGTGGTCATGGGATACTATGTCTGTGTTGTCGGCCTACACTGGGCTATGTGCTCCCCGTAGTGACCGTGAGCTTATTTAAATTGGCTGGTTGTAAATGGACTAATAATGACTTGGCTAATCATGCATACTTGGCATATTTATGACGTCTTGGATCATTATGCCCTGTGATTACATTGAATGTTGCACTAATGACCAGTCACTAGATTGTGATAATGACTCGGATTATCATACCCCGTGGTTACACTGAATGTTACGATGATGACCAGTTTTATCCCTAGGTGATGACCCCAATGTCTGTCTGGATGTTTTACCCTGGACATAGGCCGTCTGGATGTTTTAACCGGGCCGATGATTGCATTCATGCATTCATGCATATAATAAGACTGCATTTACTCTGTTTTGGTTGTCTGGATGTTTTATACCATCTCTTACCTAATGCGGTGGTGTGTAATCTTGAGTAGAGTTCACACTGAGTTGACCACTCATCCATCAAATATATAACCGTACAGGTAGTACAGGTGGCCTTGATGATGTTCACATTCATATTGGTGAGGAGCAGGCTATGGTTGACAAGGGTGCATGATTATATTTACTAAGGGTTGCTACAGGATTTCACAACTCAAGATTGTTCTAAATTTACTTTGTTTCACATATAATGTTATTTCATTCTGTATTGGTAAGAATGGAGACATTGGTTTGTATAAGTCATTATGGGCAGATCTTGTATATTCTCAATATAAATGAAGATTTTCCTTTATATTGATTTGTCTACTCTATGCTCATCTGCTTACTCTGATAAAAGAAAAATATTATATCTGACCATCCTTTAAGGTTAACACTCGAGTTTTTGGGACACGGGTCATATACTCGAGTCCTGAAAAGTCGGGGCGTTACATATAGGTTATAGGTTATAACTTTAGGGAACTGAGAATAGGTTAAGGTTTAAGTTTAGGAAATCGGGTTCGGGTTCGGGATCGGATTTAGGCTTGGGTTTTCAAGTTTAGGTTTAGTTTTAGGCTTTGGATTTGAGATTAGGATTAGGTGTAGGGATTTGAGAATACATTTAAGTTTTAGGTATAGGTTTAGGTTTTAAGTTTAGGTTAAGGTTATAGGTTTAGGTTATAGGTTATAGGTTTAGGTTTAGGTTTAGGTTTTAGGTTTAGGTTAAGGTTAGGTTATAGGTTATAAGTTTAGGTTATAGGTTATAGGTTATAGGTTGAGGTTTAGGTTTTACGTTTAGGTTATAGGTTTAGGTTAAGGTTAAGGTTATAGGTTTTGGTTTAGGTTTAGGTTAAGGATATAGGTTTAAGTTATAGGTTTAGGTTTAGATTATAGGTTATAGGTTATAGGTTTAGAGAATTGAGAATAGGTTAAGGTTTAGGTTATATGTTATAGGTTATAGGTTATAGGTTTAGGGATTTGAGAATACATTTAGGTTATAGGTTTAGGTTAAGGTTAGGTTATAGGTTATAAGTTTAGGTTATAGGTTATAGATAGGTTAAGGTTTAGGTTATAGGTTTTGGTTTAGGTTAAGGTTATAGGTTTCGGTTTAGGTTTAGGTTTAGGTTTTAGGTTTAGGTTAAGGTTATAGGTTTAAGTTATAGGTTTAGGTTTAAGTTATAGGTTATAGGTTATAAGTTATAGCTTTAGGGAATTGAGAATAGGTTAAGGTTTAGGTTTAGGAAATCGGGTTCGGGTTCGGGATCGGGTTTAAGTTTGGGTTTTCAAGTTTAGGTTTAGGTTTAGGATAGGGATTTGAGATTAGGATTAGGTATAGGTTTAAGTTTAGGGATTTGAGAATACATTTAGGTTTTAGGTTTAGGTTTAGGTTTAGGTTTTAGGTTTAGGTTATAGGTTTAGATTTAGGTTATAAGTGTAGGTTATAGGTTTAGGTTTAAGTTAGGTTATAGGTTAAGGTTTAGGAAATTGTGAATAGGTTAAGGTTTAGGTTTAGGAAATTGGTTTCGGGTTCGAGATTGGGTTTAGGTTTGGGTTTTCAAGTTTAGGTTTATGCTAAGGAGTTGAGATTAGGATTAGGTGTAAGTTTAGGTTTAGGGATTTGAGAATACATTTAGGTTTTAGGTTTAGGTTTAGGGTTTTAGTTTATAGGTTTAGGTTTTAGGTTTAGGTTTAGGTTTTAGGTTTAGGTTTAGGTTAAGTTATAGGTTATAAGTTTAGGTTATACGTTATAGGTTATAGATTAAGGTTTAAGTTATAGCTTTTGGTTTAGGGTTATGTAAGACCCGTATCCTAGTTCGTACTGTTCCGATGAATCCTGTGATCATTTTCGTCGAAGTCCGACAATCCGCGACTGATATTCGACGTTGCGATCGATCGTAAGTCGTATCCTTTAGATTCGAGTCAGTTTAATCCGAGACCTGTATCATTGCGACCGCACCGTCGCCGCGGTTCCAACGCCGCGACTCACGCATCGATCCGATACCCTGACCAGAAGATGTGAGCCAATGTTTATTTCGAAGAAACGCCGTGCTTTCTCAATCCCGAGAGAATCTCTACACAATGTCAAATCAATCCCATCAATCAATCAATCACATCAATCAATCAATCACTTTAATGTCAAGTACAAGCAACCCATGCTTTCTCTCTCCAAAGTCAACTCTTTCTTACCCTCTCTCTTACACACCCATACCTAATCAAGTACCACATCCATCACCTCACATCACTCACCTCACATCTCCCATCCCTCTCTCCTTACAACTCTCTCTCTCTCTCCCTCTTTTCTCATACCATTTCCAAGCAAGGAGATAGCCCACACGTCCATGGCTTCCAAGTGAGAAAAGAGAGTTTGTGTGGCCCACCTTTCCCATTCCAAAACCTATCATCCTAGCCATCCATTTCTCATCTCCACCATCAAAGAGAAGCACAAGGAGGGTGGCATTCCAACGGACCGAAGAGATCAACCGGTGGGTGCTTTAATAGGGTAGTTTTTCATATTTTTAAGTAGGGCCAAGTGAGGCCCACCGATCAATGGTGTAGATCTCACTTTGGACCCTAGGTTGTGGCCAATGGCCCACCTTGATTGTCATTTGATGTATGATTGGATGCAAGGGAGGGCCCATAGTGTCGGGGTCCCTCCATCACACGTGTGTCCCACCTTTTCTCTCTCTCTCCCTCCTTTTCTTTTCCTTTTTGTGTGATGAAATGGCCATATGGCCCATCCTGATGGACCCCACAATGGAGCATGTATTGGATCCAAACCATCTAACGGTGGGGCCCACTTTACATATATGTTGTAACCACACCACCTCCCATGTGGTGGCCCACCTATGAAGGGCCCACCTCAAAGGCGTTGCACGCCCAAACAAAAAAAAAAGAGAGTCCAGGGACTCTCTGGACGTGAAAAGCAAAAGAAAACAAATATTAGCCTTTGTGAAGGCATTGGGAGTGGGACACTTGTATAGGATTCACTTTGATGATTGGATTCAATCCAAGCCATCCGTCTCCTTTCCTACCTCATTTTAGACGTTGAGCCAAGAGATGAGATTAATCTGACCCTCAGGCGGGCCATAGTATAGTAAACGACGATTTTCACCGTTTAAAACTTCCTTGACATTTTTGTACACCAAAAAAATACCCGATATTAGGCTTGAAAGATTGGCTTTGGACCATGGAATCCGATGGCAGGGTCGGATTTCCTTGATGCGGGCCGCACATGTGGAAAACCATGAAAAAACGTGATTTTCAAAAAAACAAAAAAAATGTTAAAAGGCAACAGCCGCTGCTGCTGCCAGTGGAGCAGGCAGCGCCTGCTGCGTGCGCGGGCGGGCGTGACCGAGCAGGGCCCATCGGTCCCCTGCTGTGGGCCCCACCATGATGTATATTTTGTATCCACACCGTCCATGAGGTGGACCACCCCCTGTGGTGGGTCCCCTCTGAAAATCATCCTGATTCGTGGCTCAGGTAGCCCACATCATAGGAAACAGTGTGACTGAACGTTTACCATTGAAACTCTTTTGGGGTTCACAGAAGTTTCAGATCAAGATGAAATTTGTATTTCCTTTTCACCCAGGTATGTGGGACCTTATGAACGGGTTAGATGGGAAGTAAACGCTATGGTGGGCCCCACGTGGGACCCACAGTGATGTAAGTATTTCTTTCTCACCGTACACTGACGGTGGACGGTGAGTTCCACTTGATGTATATGTTCTATTCACACCGTCCTCCCTGGACGGTGTGTGCACGTGTGTGCGTACGTATGTGTGCGTGTGTGTATATGCACGTGTGAGTGCAGGCGTGTGCGAGTGTGCACGTGTGTGCATGTGTGTGTGAGTGTGCACATGTGTGTGAGCGTGTGTGTGAGAGTGTATGTATATATATATATATATATATAATATTATATTATTAATATTGTATATATATATTATACATATTGTATTATATATATATATATATATATATATATATATATATATATATATATATATATATATATATATATGACCCCACCTTGGTTTATATAAGGCCCAAGTGTTTTAGGCCCACCTTATCATATTTTTGGCTGTTGTTGAGGCCCACCTTAATGTGCATTTATGGCCGTTGTTGAGGCCCACCTGGATGTGTATTTACGGCCGTTGTTGAGGCCCACTTCGATGTGTACTTGTGGCCATTGTTGAGGCCCACCTTGATGTGTATTTGTGGCCATTGTTGAGGCCCACCTTGATGTACATAAGGCCCATGTGATTAGGCCCATTCGAGGTATTCGTGGCTCGTTGTTAAGGCCAACTTTGATTTATGAGACCCATATTACAAGGCCCATTGTGATGTTTTCAAAGGCCCATGGGTTATGGCCCATTGCAATGTACATAAGGCCCATTGATGTGGCCCACTTGATGAATGTAAGGCCCATGCGATATGGTCCATTTGATGTATTTAAGGCCCAGTGGGATGTCCTTAGGGTCCATTGCAATGTGTGATTCCTCCATGGTCTGTGTAATGATACTTTATGGCGGGCTATGCCTTGGGAACAATGTTGGTTTGACGTCCACATTGTAAGGATAATGTTGGTTAAATGTCCGCATTGTCACACTCCTTAAGGCCCACTGATAGGTCCATATGCAGTCCGTTTAGGCCCATCTTCACTTTGAGCAACCTCCATTATCATACCATAAGTATAGTGCTGCCCCATGATTCATGATCATACGCATCATTTGCATGCTTGAGATGAGGGGTGACTGATCATAGCATATGCCTTCGGGCAAACTGTTACGGGCTCCCTGATAGGCGGAGTTGCCCTGCATGAGCGCATGGTTTACACAGGACTATTGCATGATAGTAGTGTGACTCATGCACTTGCATTGTGTGATTGTAGTTACTTGTATGCCCTAGCGACACCGGGGCCATAGCCTCCACAGACACATCGTGGGTGGGCTGGATTGAATCTAGGAAATGTTTGGTTCTAGCATACGGGCGCCATAGATGTCCCTGGGTGAAAATCCCTAAACCCGATGGTACCAGAGGATGACTCCAACGTCGAGACCGAGTGGATGTACGAGCGCATGAGGGCCGAATACCAGGAGGCCGCGTCTCCCACTGTGTCGTGGTCGGTTGGAAAGGGGTGTGACCTTACCCTCCTGAGTGACGGGGCAATTTCTAGGTTGAGTTTGACCAGCTTGAGGAATCGGTCCGCTATCGACGAGCCGGGCCCGATATTGGCAGGCAGATAGTGAGGTCTCTTTCACTCTTCCAGTTGTGCGTCCGGCTAGGGACGGCAAGCTGGCGTAGAGTGTACTAGACTTCGGTGATTATCCAGATTGATAACTGTATTGACATGAGGATTGGCATGCTTGAGCTGCATCTTGCATCGCATGGTCTTGGTATGGCCGATTGCACTCATATCTTGTATTGCATAGCCTTGTACGGCTGATCGCATTCATGTACTCATTGGCACGATTCCGCATTACTCGACCACGCATTCTCGAGCACGCTCATATTGCGCACATACTTACACCACCCTCTAAGCTTTCTATAAGCTTATGCACGATTGATGCGTGCAGGTGACGCCAGGACGCAGCCGTAGTCTCGCCGCAGTTGGAGTGTGTAGCCGAGCTTCTGGAGTTTTTGTTATTAACACTATTTTGTATTTCCCTTTCTTATGCCTTGTACTTAAAGTTTTTGTTCATAGTGGATTTTGTGATGGTGTTCTTATGGTTATTATTCGTGGGTTATGCTTGTGGTTGTGCTCATTACGAATCAAATTGATTATTAGAAATCCTCCTTGTAGCATCCCAGGATCGGAACCTGGCGTATGGGCGCTAGGAGCCGAGAATGGGGTTCTACGGAGGCTGTCGGCGTCGGATTCGGCGATCGGGAATTTTGTGAGCCCGGTTTCCGAGTTCGGGGCGTGACAGGTTAGGTTTAGGTTATAGGTTATAGGTTATAGGTTATAGCTTTAGGAAATTAAGAATATGTTTAGGTTATAGGTTTAGGGTGTGGTTTAGGTTAAGGGTGTGGTCCCTGCAAATACAGATATAAACACGGCCTATCCAAATGGTCAGGCCACTCCAATACTATCCATTGAAAATGGACAGCTTTATCATGGTTATAACAACAGTTTCCACCTTCTAGGGACCCCTGCTCAACATCCAGATAGCTCCGAAGTACATCTAGGTCTGCTCCATCAATTTTGAGTAAATACATAAACACAGCTTGTCCAAATGGGCAGGCCACTCCAATGCTATCCATAAGAAATGGACAACTTCATCATGGTCATAACAGCGGTTCCCACCTTCCAGGGACTCCCGCTCAACATCCGGATAGCTCCAACGCACATCCAGGTTTGCTCTATCAATTTTGAGCAACTACATAAACACGGCCTGTTCAAATGGCCAAGTCACTCCAATGCCGTCCATAGGAAATGGACAATTTCATCATGATCATAACAGCGGTTCTCAGCTTCTAGGGACCCCGCTTAACATCTGGATAGCTCCGACGTACATCCAGGTTTACTCTATCAATTTCGAGCAAATACATAAATACGGCCTGTCCGAATGGTCAAGCCACTCCAATGCTGTCCATAGTAAATGAACAACTTTATCATGGTCATAACAGCGGTTTCCACCTTCCAAGGACCTCCGCTCAACATTCGGATAGCTTCGACGCACATCCGGGTCTGCTCCATCAATTTTGAGCTAATACATTTAAAAACAAGCTAGACATCTATTTTTTTGTGGATGAGAACTAATCTTCCAAACTATTCATTAGGCAGTCCCTATAATGGAATATTTCATCTATACAGATGAGGTTGAAAAATGTATAGTAGTTGGATATTGAATGATTAACCATTAACCACTTCTGTTGCTTTTCTGCATATACACAAGATTCATAGGTTGAAAAATTGCCATTGAGTTCGTGTTTTATGTTTGGTTAGTAGAGAAAGACAAGCTCTTTATACCAGATGACCTACAGCTGATAAAAATTTCCAAGTAAATTCTACGAGGTTTACAGTAATCTTAGAGTGCAGAAAATTTTCAAGTATGTGCATTTTAGTCCGAGTTATTTCTCTAATCACAAAAGCCTTGGGAGGGTTGATCTGAGGGATGAGTTGATTGTAAAAGGGCTGATTAAAACTATATTGTGTTATCTTATCGGACATAATGATTTCAGGACCAGCAAGATAACCCAATATAGTTTTAATCGGTCCTTTCGCAGTTAACCCATCCATCGGATCAACCCTCCCAAGGCCATCATGATTAGAGAAATAACTTGAACTGAAATGCACATACTTGGAAATTTTCTGCACTCCAAGATTACTGTAAACCCCATATACTGTATATTCAACGATGTATATAATACAATGTATATAACATGAAATGATACATGAGTGAGACAAGACAACGTTACCTTTTATATACAAGCCAGAAATTGATAGGTTAAGATTGTCCTATGAGGAGATTCTTAGGCATAGTCCATTTGTTGTTAGGACAAATAGGCATGGGTTTGGATTTTTGGACCATGGACCCCACCTGTCATTGAAAACCAAGGATTAAAATTAGTGTATTAGGTATCATATCATTCACCATCGATAAGGCGGCCAATACTTCAAACCTTGTTAAAAACTGTTTTATTCTGTGCAAAGATGTAACATTGCTAAACGATACTCGTGATTGTGGTTTAAATCCAATGTTTGTTGATACGAAGTGCTAGATTGTGCAGCTCATCCATGTACATAGACACCATTCTATATGCTTAAAGTTGTGGGCCACATTGTGTATGAAACATAACCAAAAAATACAAAGATCGGAAGATGGTGACTTTTTTATTAGTAACCATCAAAGGAACAATAAAAAAGAAATGGGTTGTGGTCCTAATTCAATGATTCCAGAAATTAGATTATCAAATCATCTGATCACTATAATTCTTAGACAATGTTCCATCCACAATGGTTGATGACGAGTTCTTGCCTTTTGATTATGTCTCCTACGCTTCTGAGCTCCAAGGAAGTGCATCTATCCATCGATCCATCCATCCATCCATCTATATGTGTGCACATACATGGTTGATGACGAGTTCTTAGACAATGCTCCATACAAAGATAGGTTTAGGTTAGGTTTAGGTTATATGTTTAGGTTTAGGTTTTAGGTTTAGGTTTAGGGATTTGAGAATACCTTTAGGTTTTAGGTTTAGGTTTAGGTTTAGGTTTTAGTTTATAGGTTTAGGTTATAGGTTTAGGTTTAGGTTTTAGGTTTAGGTTAAGGTTAGGTTATAGGTTATAAGTTTAGGTTGTAGGTTATAGGTTAAGGTTTAGGTTATAGGTTTTGGTTAAGGTTTAGGTTTAGGTTATAGGTTATATGTTATAAGTTATAGCTTTACGGAATTGAGAATAGGTTAAGGTTTAGGTTTAAGAAATCGGGTTCGGGTTCGGGATCGGGTTTAGGTTTGGGTTTTCAAGTTTAGGTTTACGTTTAGGTTAGGGAGTTGAGATTAGGACTAGGTGTATGTTTAAGTTTAGGGATTTGAGAATACATTTAGGTTTTAGGTTTAGGTTTAGGTTTTAGTTTATAGGTTTAGGTTATAGGTTTAGGTTTAGGTTATAAGTATAGGTTATAGGTTTAGGTTTAAGTCAGGTTATAGGTTAAGGTTTACGGAATTGAGAATAGGTTAAGGTTTAGGTTTAGGAAATCGGGTTCGGGTTTAGGTTTGTGTCCTACCCTTGGCTAGGAAATCAGGTTCGGGTTTAGGTTTGTGTCCTACCCTTGCCCTCTCTAGCCATAAAAAGGTAGTTGTGTAGGTGAGCCCACCTTGATGTATCCATTTCTTCATGCCGTTTATCACTTCTCTCAAATCATTTTAATGTATGTGCATTAAAATAAAGTATATCCAATACTCAAGCATACCACACTAAAGATGACTCTTGCATTTAATGTAACCAAACTTATTATCTAGTATGATAGAGAATAGATGATGTGGATAAACAGAAACTTCATCGCGAGACTGCCTACGGAATTGTCCATTTAATGCAACCAAGTTTATTGGTACACCACGCATATGGTGGATGGGTTGACACAATTTAGTTAACTGTGGCAAACACATGTTTTAGTCTAGACACATATCCAACGTAGTCCCTATCTAAAGCTCACTTTTTAACCAAGCTAATGAAATACCCATGTTTAGCAATACTTATAGCCATGCCCACATCAACTAAATTAAGCAATGCCCATGGCCATGTATAAAACCCACAAAAGTTTTCTAACCTTTTTTTTTTCTCCTTTTAAGTATTAGTTGAAGCTTTGTTAATAATAAATACGAGGAGAAAATAAATATATACAGGTAGAACACATTGGTATTAGATATAATGAATTGATTTTTAAAGGAACTGTGTAAGGGCATGACATCATTATGTCTTCCTCCAAAATTTACACATGTGTGCATGTTAGAAAATGCATGCTTGTCACCCACTTATTTCCATGAATGCTAGCATGATAGTCCTCTCAAACATGGAAAACATTGCATTAGTTTCATATAAATGGCTTGAGACTAACAATAATACAAAATTTTAAAAGAAACAGAAAAGAATAATCATTCAATCATTCTCAAACAGTGGAAATTGTAAGGTCGCATTTTAGATGCACCGTGAACCAACAACTACAATTTTTTAATTAATTTATTTTGAGTTAACGCATGCCTCATGTACAAGCTTTGAATGCATGCATATTAAACATCATACTCTACAATTGATGGCAAGCTCAAATTAGCTTTTTATGCCAAAATATCACCTGATGCCAAGCTCAGATCTCACATCCCAATAAATGAAACCCGATTGGATGTGCATGTGTGTGGAATTAGCAAACCACATAAATTAAGAAATACTACTAAACATTCTTTGAGGAATTTAATCGAACATCTGATGTGCAGGTGTAAGATGTTCTAAAGAGTTACATGAAATTTGTGGTATGGTGTTGAACCTAGAATTTTCAATGAGTCAACACAACTCATTGCCAACATTATGTAGGTGGGTAGAATTCTAGCTGCCAATCTTAAGCAAATGCATCTCCAATCAATAATGGAACAGATGAAGTATGCCATATCCACAATGGGGCCAACCATTTATGTCAGAATCCCACATCAAGGATGCAATGCCTAACCTTCAACGACAATATTAAAAACTTATTTTATTTAATCCTAAAATCCTCACATCCCCGATTCCTAAAATCCCCAAACCCCTAATTTGTAAAATCAGAAAATCCCCAATTTCAAAAGTCCTCAAATCCCTAAAATCCTAATATCCCTAAATCCCCAATTTGTAAAATTGAAAAAACCCAATTTGGGGTCCACATTCAAATCGAGAATCTACAAACTACAAACTCCCAATTTCCTAAATCAGCATTAATATTGAGAGAGATTGAGAGAGAGAGAGAGAGATACCTTCAACCGAGCTTCAGAGAGAGAGAGAGAGGGCATGAGTGGGTAGGGCGTTCGGCAACGGTTTGCAAGAGAGAGAGGAAGAGAGACAGAAAGAGAGGAGGGAGAGGAGGCGAGAGAGACAACGAGAGGACAAGGTGGAGAGATCAGACAAAGAGGAAGAGAGAGATAGGGAGCAAGAGGGAGAGGGTACGAGGGAGAGGGAGAGAGAGAGAGAGAGAGAGAGAGAGAGAGAGAGAGAGAGAGAGAGAGGAGACTGCCGCAGATTAGGACAGTCTCTCTCACGGACGCGGTTAGGTTACAGGTTGAGTAGCAAGTTGGCTACTGAAGTGACGTTACCAAGTTCTGTGGGCCCCACTATGATGTATATGTTGTATCCACACCATCCATCCATTTTGAGATATTATTTTAGGACATGAGCCAAAGAATGAGGCAGATAAAAAGATGTAGTGGACCTCACCACAGAAAACAGTGGGGAGAGTGATTCCCACCATTGAAACTATCCTAAGGCCCACCATAATTTTTATTTGAAATTCAACCTGTTCAAAAGCTAAAAAAGACATGAAATTAGCTTGATCTAAAACTTTCGTGGCCTTTAGAAGTTTTTAATGGGTGTCATTGTTCCCACGGTTTTCTGTGCTAGGGTCCACTGGTGCTTTGGATTTCACATAGAAATAGCCATGTAAGTGTAACTTTCATTAGATCCACACCATTCATCAGGTATTCTATATCATATTAACCATTCAGATCAAATATTATAATCATCCAAAACTCAGGTATTCCACAAATAGGAAAATTTGTGTTGGAACGCTCACCATTAGTTTTGCGTGGAACCCACTATAGTGTTTATATTCCATCTAATCCATTCATCTGATGTGCCTCATTGGGATTAATGAAATTTCTGAGAAAGATAGTATTATAAAACTAGTGTGGGCCATTCGATGTGAATTAGGGGTTTTAAGAAAAAAATCTTTTGGAGTGGCCCACCTAAGTTTTGGATCATCCTAATTAGTGGGATGAAGGCCCAACAAGGGATGATGTATGTGATGGACGGTGTGTATTTCATGCATGTTAACTCGTTTCTCTGACGTTAGTAAAAGTAAACACGGTAGTCAGCTAGCACGAGGTATATACCTAATGTTTGTCGGAAATCAAAAGGTCAAGGTTTGACTAGTGCACCCAAGGCTAGCCAGCTAGCTGGTGTCAAAGCTATATGGGCCCTACCACGATGCGTGTGTCTTATTTACCCTATCCATCCATTTTGCCAACTTATATTAGCCAATGAGGCCAAAAATAGGGCAGATCCAAATCTCGGGGGAATCACACTTCAGAAAACAGTGTGGATTGGAAACTTTTTGGGGCCACAAAAATTTTGGATCACGTTGATATATGTGTTTTCCTTTCATCCATACATGTGATGTTATTAACAGGTTGGATGAGAAATAATCATTACAGTAGGCCATGGGAAGTTTTTAAATGTTGATGTTCGATCACCGTTGTTTTCCTGTGGTGTGGTCCACTTGAGATTTTATTCTAACTCATTTTTGAGCTCATGCCCTAACTTGATATAGAAAAATGGATGGAAAGTGTGGATAAAACACATACATCATCGTAGCCTATAGAGTTTTGACTAGTGGACTACTGGTGTTGTGGTCACTTGCCAAACCGCGTGCAAATCCTACAAATCCACTCTGTCCATACTTGCGACCTCATGTTAGTCTATGAGCCAAAAATGTGGTGGATCCAAGAGTCAAGTGGGACGCAATGCCAAATAATAAGGATTGAATGTCCACCGATGAAACATTAACAGGGCCATAGAAAATTTGGATCAGGCTAGTATTATTGTGTTTTCAGTTTATCCCATTAGGAATGACCCTATAAACGGTTTGGATGGCATATAAACATTACGGTGTACTACTTCACATTTTCCCGTTCATGCCCCCACTTGAGTTTTGGGTAGCTTTATATTTTTTTTTGGTTTGTATCCTAATATGAGATGGAAAAACGGATGGACAGATGGATTTTTAACAAAGGTGGGCCTCACTTAGCTTCTAACCACGTGAATTTCGTGCAACGGTAGACAAATTGGTATCGGAAGTGACTCGTTTATGGATCCTTCATATAGTGAACTCAAATCTAAGATGGACCACATTACTCTCCTAAATTTTCTAAGTTCTTTTCAGGTTGGGCACAACTCCTAAAACTCAAAGGATCAAAAGTTATAATTGAATTAAAACTTACTATTTATAATAAAAAATCAAAAATAAAATTGACTTTTGACCATCGATTTGATGGAATCTCGTAAATTCTACGTCGACTTGGCATAGCAGGGTTTGTTGGCTAAAGTAGCTTTTCCTACCCTAAAATCATATATTATGGAAAAACTCATTTTACTTTGAGAGAGAAACTGTTTTAAGGTCCTGACAGTCCTTATCACTTCTACCTTCAATCGGGCTTTCTTTGGTCCATCTTGGCCATGAAAGTGTCCGTGACCTGCTCTACTTTAGTGCATAAGGTCCAGTGAAATACAATGCGACTATGGATTCTAACCTAGGGTTGGAAAGAGATGTTATGCACTAATGATGGAATGTCCACTATTAATGCATAAACTATCCGTCAATTCAGCAAAATAGATTTATCATTTTATACAACCTACTTAAAAATCATAGTTTCATGGGCTTGTAGAGTCACATATACATATACACGCTGAGTGTTGGATTTGTAAGATGGTTCCTAATGTGACTCATTTATGGATCGAAACTGGTAAAAGTCGACCCAACTCATTCTAACTCGGTCCATTTCAATTGGTTTTGATTAATTTCTATCATGTTTTGGTTTTGATTGAGTATGTTGCTTCATTTCAATGTTGGCCCAAATCAGCATAACAATCTTTTCAAACCACAGCGAGATTTGATTAGTTGGGATCGAGATTTAAGTAATTTCATAGTTTTCAATGCAGGCAGAAACCATGTCAGAGATGGGCCTGAGTCTTTTCTAAGTTTTCGGGCACATAAGTATCCCGCTCATCTTTGACTGCATACAACATACACAATCAAATCTCGCCATGTCATCACACTACCACTTTGGAGTCATGCTCGGTTACAACCAAATCCCAAAACTGAACTTTTGATCGCTATCTAGTGCTAAGCATAACAATCTTTTCAATTTCTTGGAAATTCAGGTACCCTCAGATCAACGGTCTAGATCTAAATGCCATGGACCCCACTTGAACAAAATCAAGGCCGGAGAACACAGTTCAGTGTGCAAATCTTGTAGTCGAGGTTCACGTAATTCCACATTTTTTTTGTGGACTTTGTTGAGCCAATCCACTAAAGTAGCTCTTAATGAGGTTTTCTGGACTATTCCGTACATGGTCGTACATGAAATGGGCTAACGACTTTGACCTTGTATAGAAGAGGAATCAAAACCATTGATTTCTTTTCAAAACATTGGACGGTTGACCCTAATGGATTATGTCGCACCGTCAAACCAGGTCGGACAGTCTTATCCTCTCTGTCCACCAAGGGGCCACATTGATTTGATGCCCTGGCACAGGAGCGCGATTTGGCCGCGACCCCAGAACCAGCCATGTGGGGGGACCCTAACCGTAGGGCCCACTTCCATATATGAATTGTATATCTATCACCTAAATTATCTGCTTTGCTAGCTTATTTTAAGATCAGTCCCAAAAATAATACAAATACAAATTTCAGGTAGACCACACCACATGAAAGTGGTTGTGGACCATTAAAAAGCTTCGATCTGACTCCTTTTTTGGATCAACTGTTAAAATAATCCATTAAAATGAATGAACGGAGTGTATAATTAACATACATCATGGTGGGCCCACAAGACTTAAAAACTATGCACCTCCTAAAGGAAGCGGATTGCGTACTGAGTAACTCAGTACGATAAGCTTACAGAGTAAACTTTGTGGGCCCCTGTGTCATTCATACATTGCATCCACTCCGTCCATCTCTTTTAACACATAATTTTAGAGCTTTATCCCAAAAATGGAGTATATCCAATACTCAAATGGACCACACCACCGGAAATTGTGTGAATTGAACATTTACTGTTGAAAAATTCTTCGGGACAACAGAGGTTTTAGATCAAGCTGATATTTGTGTTTTCCCTTCATCCATGTCCTTCTAATCTTATGAATAGGTCGGATGACAAATAAACATCACTGGGAGCCTTAGAAATTTGTCAACGATTGAAATCAATACTTCCACTTTTTCCAGTGGTATGGCCCACTTGAGCTTTTTATATGCATCAATTTTGGGTTGAACCCATAAAATGATCTGGAAAAACGAATGGACGCCGTGGATAAACCACATACATTCGCGGTAGGCCCAACTGAGTTTGCTCAGTATGATAAGAGTGTATTGAACTCAGTATACAATCCGATTTCCCTCCCAAAACCAATATCCCATGCCCGCCCCTCCCAAAACCCAATTCCCTCATATCTCTCGCACCCGCCCCTCCCTAAAACCCAAATCTTCTCTCTCTCTCTCTCTCTCTCTCTCTCTCTCTCTCTCTCTCTCTCTCTCTCTTCTCTCTCTTGACCCTCTGTTTCCAACACCTCTCTCTCACTCTCTCGCTAGGGTTTTGAAATCCCCCTTTCACCACAAACCCACCTTCACTACAAGAAATCCCACTTTTAGAGATGAAAATTTTCATCGCTAAAAGCCAAAATTTCGTAGCTAAAGGGTTTTAGCGACAAAAATTTTCATCACTAAAACTCCGAGGTAGTAGGGTTGAAAAACTTTTAGCGACGAAAATTTTCATAGCTAAAAATATTTGCAAAATTTTGAGAATTTGCAAAACTTTTAGCTACGAAAAGTTTCATCCCCAAAAATATTTTGCAATATTTTTAGCTACGAAAATTTTCATCATTAAAAAATTTTTGCATGTACTTTTAGCTACGAAAATTTTCGTCGCTAAAAATATTTGCAAAAAAATTTAGCTACGAAAATTTTCGTCGCGAAAAATAATTCCAAAGTTATGGCTACAAAAAGTTTTGTCACTAAAAATATTTGCAAAACTTTTAGCTACGAATATTTTCATCGCATAAAAGTTTTATCGTCGCTAAAAATAATTAGAAATTTTTTGCAAACGTTTTAGCTACGAAAAGTTTCGTTGCTAAAAATTATTATAAAAGTTGTGACAACGACAATTTTCATCGCAAAAAGAAAAATACAGATTTATAAAACTTTTAGCTACGAAAATATTCATCGCTAAAAATAATTAGTAAAAATTAGAGAAGCAAAAAAATAATTACAAAATTTTAGCGACGATATTTTCGTCGCTAAAAAATATTTGCAAAACGTTTAGCTACAAAAATTTTCGTAGCTAAAAGTCTTTTTAAAAAAATATAATATTCCAGCACAAAATTTTGCACAAAATTCCTGATAAACACCTGTTAACAATATATTTCATCAAATTTATCCTGATA
Organism: Magnolia changhungtana; assembly: GCA_030180095.1. Lineage (NCBI taxonomy): Eukaryota > Viridiplantae > Streptophyta > Magnoliopsida > Magnoliales > Magnoliaceae > Magnolia > Magnolia changhungtana. The sequence goes on along the minus strand of JASAUF010000562.1, from coordinate 109,552 downwards.
CACACCTGTTATATAATATATTTCAACATATTCACATTCACATCCATCTAAACCCAAACTAATAAATCCATCTAAACATTAAACTACATTCATCCAAACATAAACAATCTTATCCACATCACATTCATTCACGTATAAATACATATAAACTTAACATCATAAACAAATATACAAAAAATCACAAAGATGAAGGCGAAGGTGGTGGGGCATTTGTGGATAAGCATGTAATGAGAGCCTGAAACATATCCGCTATCCGTCGCTCATGCTCCACCCGCATCTCCTCCATCCTCCTCTCCTATTCCTCCCTCTGCCTCGCCAGCTAATCCTCCATCCTCCTCTCCTGATCCTCCCTCTGCCTCGCCAGCTCCTCCTCCATACTCCTCTTCTAATCCTCCCTCTGCCTCGTTAGCTCCTCCTCATGCTCCTCTTCTGATCATCCCTCTGCCTCGTCAGCTCCTCCATCTTCCTCTTCTACTCCTCCCTTTGCCTCGCCAGCTGATCCATCATCTTCTTCTCCTGCTCCTCCCTCTGCCTGTCCAACTGATCTCTGATGTCATCAACGACGACCCGTAGTTGCTTAACGTCTCTCTCTGCGGTATCAACTCGGCGTATGGCACTGTCACCAACGACGATGGATCGGCTGGAAGTAACTCTAGCGGGTGCCATGAGCTTGGCACCATGGCCAAGCCTACGCACATATCTGGAATGGGTGCCAAGCACCTGACTCATGATCTCTGGCTCACTCCGTTGAGTACCATCAGGAGTGGGCTGACTGCGTAAGGTGTTCATCTCCGCCTGTAATAAAAACATATGAATTTTCATAATAAATGACATTATTATAATTTAATGCAATTAAAATTTACAATGTAAGGAATTTTACCCAAATTACGCTTGCTCTAGGATGTACCCAAGATCCCATCGCCTGCCGACAATGAGTCCCTCTGTAAAAGTCTACTGGTCTGGGCTCCTGGCCAATGGCGGAATCTCGTTGCGCAATCGAAAGGGCAATAGAGTTAATATAAATGCATGGAAAGAATATATAAACGTAATAATTACCAGTACTTTTATACCATGTCGTGACAAAGTTGTACAAATGACTTTGAACCAGCTACGTGGTTCACTTCTAACTTTTCCCTGTTGTTAGAATTTATTTTGGTCCTCTTCTGAACACATTATTTACAATACATTGTTAGTAATTGTGAATTTAATTATTATGTTAATATATCGTAAATATGTAAATATTACCTGAAAAGAATCAGATGAAAACCTATCGCAGAGTATCCGCCAGTCCTCATCGGTCACGCGCGCTGGTGCGAACTTTACGGCCTCCTCGTAACTCACACACCGCTTGTACCGCTAATGTAACTTACTGCGGTAATCCTTGAACAGCTCCATCATGTCGTCGACGGCATGGGAGATGTGTGGAACACTCAAATCCATGTCAAATTTATCCTACCGTTTCATAAATAATAGGTTTAGGCAATAAACTTATTAAGAAAATAACTTAATCGTAAATGAACTTTTATAAAATAAATTTTAATTTACTAAAATTTACTCGAAGGCGCTGACGGATGAGCTGCCGCACATCATCTGTCACGTCTCCCCAACAGGAGGTGGTTGGGGGGATTAGAGATCGGCATAAGACACTGACCTCTGACGTAAACAACATGGCATTGTTCTCAATAGGTCTAATGCAATCTTGTGGAAACTCTACCGTCAGCCTACCCACATGCGTAAGTCGCTCTAAAAGTAACCCACGCGTGGGTCCACATCCTCGTCGGCTGGTCGACGACGCTGTTGTAAAAGAAATATGTAAGTCTAAATATAAATAAATATCATTAAAAGAAATATATGTCTAGACTTACATGCAGTGCCCGGTGTATGCGCGACTGAGGGATCAAATCCCTGCGATGCAATACGTGACGATGATGCTGGCTTCGTCGCATTACGTATAGAAGAGGTAGATCCAGTGTGTGAACAACGTGCTCTCTCACCTGGTGCCATCACTGAATATGTGTAAGATACGAACTTATAAATTTAAACAATGTCAAAACAAGTGGAATACACTAAAACATTATATAAGTAGTGTTGACAGTACAATGCATTTGTGTTTATGCTTGAGAGATGATTAAAATATGATTAGACCATTACACTATAATGCAAACAAAATATAATAAAACTATAAACTTTAATCTATAACCATTGAAAATTCCATTACACATTGTCATTCTATATTAAATACACATATTTCGTTGTAATACGAAACAACTTTGAGGTAAACTATTCGAAGTACTCCCTGCGTAAGTTATCGTATGCTTCGGAAACATATGTCATGTAGTGTGAAGCACTCGACATTTTTATAGTCAGCATGTCAGTCACAATTAGAGAAATCTGGTCTCTCAGGACTCTATTTAGATGTGCAAGTGACAGAGTCGCATCTTCCATATTTCGTTTGAATCAGCTATATATCTTTATCAGGCTCGAAATTTCTTTGAGACAGTATAATCTTTCGTCTGAGTCGTCGTCGATATATTCCACTCTACACTCATTGACCAGACCGAGTATCTCTATAGCCCTACTAGAAGAAGATAGGACCGAAACGTCCATCTGTAATAGCTGATGAAGTATGTTATGTGCTTCTGCTATGCTCCGGTTTGAGGATGACATGATCAGAAATTGACTCAATTGCAAATGTGGATTATAAACAAGTCAATAAAAGGAATTAATAATGACTTGTAATTTTCACGTATACATGGAATACATAAATTATTCGAATTGAAAAGTGACATGTAAATTATGTGTACATTTAATAATCGTCGTCTGCATCACTATCGCTTAGGGCTATTTCTTCTTCACCATCACTATCACTGATCAATATTTCCTCCTCATTATCTGCAACGTCATCATCAATGAAACCACTATCATCTCTAACAATGTCACGTATTATTGAGGCATCAACATGATCAGGTGGCACATCATCTCTGTCTAATTGCACCACATCAATATCAACACTTGAATCAGTCCCTATATCCCTAGATGACATATCTTCTTGATATGCTTGTTCAACCCTAGAAGTGTCATTTTTCCCGTCCTCGCTATCTTCAACTTCTGGTACGGGAACGTTAAATACGTTCCTGGGCTTTATTTTCTGCACCACGTGCCAAGAGCCACCTAACTTGGTGTTAGCGAGGTAAAATACTTGTTCGGCTTGGTTGGCAAGGACAAACGGGTCGTCCTTAAACCACTTTCGAGATAAATTTACGCTTGTAAAGTAGTTGTCAGTTTGTATTCCCAACTTCTTATTTCCAATGTCCCACCAATCACATCTAAATAAGTACACCCGCTTTCTCATATAATAACTCAGCTCAATAGTATCTGTCAAAATGCCATAAAAGTCAATTTTATCCTCTTCATTTGTTCCCTTCTCAACTACCCCACTATTTGTGTGGTCCTATACTTCTCTCGTTCTTCGGTGTGGAACCGAATCCCGTTTACAATACAACCTGTATATCTATATACACGTCTATCAGGGCCACACGCCAGTGAGTATAGTGTATCAAACGCATCCGCTGAGTTGCTCGTGTGCAACGTTGTCATCTATTATTATGTGTAGAATATAATTGTTTAGGAATTTTCTTAGGTTGAAATAATGTGCAATATAACAAAAATTCTAAGTGTGGTAAGATACAATGTGAAATCTTACACGTTTGGCGAACCATTCTGGAAATTGATCCTGATGCATTCGATCATAATTTGTGGGGAATTTGGATTTTATCTCGTCTATGTGTTCGTTACACATAAATGATACGTCATCAGCAAGAAATATTAAGATCATCGTATGTAGAGAAAACAGTAATCGAGGGAAGACTTACTCCAAGTACGACTCTATTTCTTCATAATTATTCAACACATACCACCGCGCCTTTGCTAGATCCCCAAGATTTATATCCTAAAACATCGGGGATCCTAAAGGATGAACGTTATGTGCAAATACAATATGAGTCCTTGTTCATGCTCCTGCCTTTCATCAGCATTCTGATCTTCTCAGTTGAATCTAGTCTCTATGCCATGAAGATATATGGAGCAAAATGTAAGGCACTCATTATCAATGTAGCTTCAACTATCGACCCCTTCGGTCGTGCCTTATTCCTCATAAATCGCTTGAGTGTGTGAAGGTATCTATAAACAAAACCACTATGTTATACGTAAGAGAATATGGATATATGTAGTTTATGGAATGAATAAAAATTTTAATAGGTTCTACCACCTTTCGATCGGATACATCCAACGATATTATACTGAGCCTGTAAGCTTCACCTCGTGCGGTAAGTGAATCGCTAGGTGTACCATGACATCAAAAAATACAGGTGAAAATATTCTTTCAAGTTTGCAAAGGATTATGATAATGTCTCTCTCCAGTCGTTTAATAATAACTACATTCAACGATTTCAAACACAAATCCTTAAAGAATATCCTTAACTCAATCAGCGCCGCACTGATATCCTTGCTCAGGAATCTATGAATCGCAACCAACAGTAGGCATTGCAGAAGGACATGACAATCATGAATTTTCATTCATGTTACCTTACAGTTTGTAACGTTTACGCGTCGAGATATGTTTGACGCATACCCATCGAAAAACTTCACCGATCTCAACCATTCACATAAACGCTTTCTCTCTAGTTTTGTCAATGTGTAGCAGACTGCTGGTATAGTATACGAATTTCCATGTGGTTGTAAGTGCAACTCTTTCCTTAAACTCATTTCTTGTAGATCCAATCAAGCATTGAAACTATCTTTTGTTTTCTTCTCTATGTTCATCAATGTTCTGAAGACATTGTCACATATATTTTTCTCAATATGCATGACATCGAAGTTGTGTTGCAATTTCAGATCACTCCAGTAGGGCAACTCAAAAAAGATGCTCTTCTTCCTCCAATTATAGTCCAATACTGTACGTTTCCTCTTCTTCAAGTGCGATGCCTTACCAAATCTAACTTTTTCAATGTTACTCAGTTGTTGCATCACATCTTTTCCAGATAGCTCTTTCGGGGGTGACCTATGATCTTATTAGCCATCAAAGATCATCGTCTTCCTGCGCCAACTATGATCACTCGGAAGGAACCGACGATGGCCCATATAACACATTTTTCTACCATGCTTCAATGGCAATGAACAAGTCTCAATACCACATATAGGACAAGCCAACTTGCCCTTCGTGCTCCACCCAGACAAATTTCTATACGCGGGAAAGTCATTTATTGTCCAGAAGACCGTTGCATGCAATCGAAATGTCTGTCCTGCAAATGTGTCATATGTTTGTACACCTTGACTCCACAACTCGTTTAACTCATCTACTAACGGTCGCAAATACACATCAATGTCATTCCCAAGTGACCTGGATCCATGAATAAGTAATGACATCATGAAAAATGACTCCTTCATACACAACTAAGGAGGTAAATTGTAGGGTATAAGTACCATTGGCCACATACTGTACGAGCTACTCATATTACTAAATGGATTAAAACCATCACTTACAAAACCAAGTCGAACATTGCTACCATCCTCTGCAAACTAGTCATGTTGCTTGTCAAAATTTTGCCAGGCTTCAGAGTCCGCAGGGTGTCTCAGTGTACTATCATCATGAATGCGTTTCTCCTTATGCCGCCACATATCTTCAGCCGTCTTATGAGACAAACAATCTTTACAATCTGGGTTTTAATGGGAAGTACCACCTTAACACCTTTTGTGGGATTTTCTTACCCCTGGCTTTGTCATACTTCCACCACCTAGACTCTCCACCATTTTGACACTCTTCAGCCTTATCGTGCTCGTTTCGATATAATAAACAATCATTTATACATACATGTATGAGTTTATAACCAAGGCCTAAGTCTCGCATCAAAGATTTTACCTCATAGTGAGACTTAGGCAATGTCTCACCGTTCAGTAATGCTTTTTTTAACAACTCAAGCAACATGTCGAAAGATTTGTTACTCGAATGGTTTATTGTCTTCAAATAAAGTAACTTTGTAAGAAAGTTCAACTTGGAGAAGTTCTCACACCCCGGATAAAGTGGACGTTATGCATCCCTCAACAACCTAGTAAACTTTTCTGATTCGACATCACCGACTGGAGGAATATCCTGGCTACTACTTGTCGCTGCAAAATCAGTATCTGCAGCTGTTCCCCTGAACACATCCCCTATGATATCTTGTATTTCATTGACGTCTTCATCCTCGTCATCTGGCACATTTGGGTCAGCAATGACTTCAGTGGGCTCAACTCTATGGGTGATATCTTCACCATGATAGATCCACCAAGTGTAACCCTAGTCAATCCCAGCTATGAACAAATCGTCCTCTACTTTGTCTAAAGTCTTACATATCATGTTCAGGCATTTTCAACATGGACACCTAATCCTATTCCTCGAATCTGCCGATTTCGCGCAAATTCCATGAACTCTTGAACCCCCTGTTTATTCTCTAGGCCAAACCTGTTCTTAGCTCGCATCCAACTCTTATCCCTATCTACAATGAAAAGACTAAAGTCAGTTTACGAAAATAGCTTTAACATTAGGCTAAGTTTAGCTTATAAGTATAGGTTTAGGTTGGGTTATAAGTTAAGGTTTAGAGATTTGAGTTTAGGTTAAGGTTTAGGTTTAGGTTACGGTTGTAAGTATAGGTTTTGGGATTAGAGAATAGGTTTAGGTTCTAAGTACAGGTTTAGGTTGGGTTATAGGTTAAGGTTTAGGGATTCGATTTTATTATAAGGTTTAGGTTTAGGTTAAGGTTGTAAGTATAGGTTTTGGGATTTGAGAATAGGTTTAGGTTGTAAGTATAGGTTTAGGTTGGGTTATAGGTTAAGGTTTCGGGATTTGAGTTTAGTTTAAGGTTTAGTTTAGGTTATAAGTATAGGTTTTGGGATTTGAGAATAGTTTTAGGTTGTAAGTATAAGTTTAGGTTGGGTTATAGGTTATGGTTTCGGGATTTGAGTTTAGGTTAAGGTTTAGGTTTATGGTATAAGTATAGGTTTTGGGATTTGAGAATAGGTTTAGGTTATGGTTATAAATTTGGGTTAAGGTTATAAGTATAGGTTTAGGTTATAGGTATAGGTTATAGGTTTAGGTTTAAGTTATAGGTATAGGTTTAAGTTAATGTTTAGGGATAAGTATTCGGGTTCGAGTTTGGGTTCGTGTTTTAGTTATAGGTTTTGGTTTAGGTTATAGGATTAGAATAATGTATATGTTTAGGTAATGGATTTTGGGATTTGAGAATAGGTTTAGGTTGTAAGTATAGGTTTAGGTTGGGTTATAAGTTAAGGTTTAGGGATTTGAGTTTAGGTTTAGGTTATAAGTATAGGTTTTAGGATTTGAGAATAGGTTTAGGTTGTAAGTATACGTTTAGGTTGGGTTATAGGTTAGGGTTTCGGGATTTGAGTTTAGGTTAAGGTTTAGGTTTACGTTATAAGTATAGGTTTTGGGATTTAAGAATAGGTTTAGGTTGCAAGTATAGGTTTAGGTTGGGTTATAGATTAAGGTTTCGGGATTTGAGTTTAGGTTAAGGTTTAGGTTTAGGTTATAAGTATAGGTTTTGGGATTTGAGAATAGGTTTAGGTTGTAAGTATAGGTTTTGGGATTTGAGAATAGGTTTAGGTTGTAAGTATAGGTTTTGGGATTTGAGAATAGGTTTAGGTTATGGTTATAAGTTTGGGTTAAGGTTATAAGTATAGGTTTAGGTTATAGGTGTAGGTTTAGGTTTAGGTTATAGGTATTCGTTTAAGTTATAGGTATAGGTTTAAGTTAAAGTTTAGGAATCGGGTTTGGGTTCGGGTTTGGGTTCGTGTTTCGGTTATAAGTTTTGGTTTAGGTTATAAGTTTTGGTTATGGGTTTTGGGATTTGAGAATAGGTTTAGGTTGTAAGTATGGGTTTAGGTTGGGTTAGAGGTTAAGGTTTACTGATTTGAGTTTAGGTTAAGGTTTAGGTTTAGGTTATAAGTATAGGTTTTGGGATTTGAGAATAGGTTTAGGTTGTAAGTATAGGTTGAGGTTGAGTTATAGGTTAAGGTTTTAGGATTTGAGTTTAGGTTTAGGTTATAAGTAGAGGTTTTGGGATTTAAGAATAGGTTTAGGTTATGGTTATAAGTTTAGGTTAAGCTTATAAGTATAGGTTTAGGTTATAGGTATAGGTTTAGGTTTAGGTTATAGGTTTAGGTTTAAGTTATAGGTATAGGTTTAAGTTAAAGTTTAGGGATAGGTATTCGGGTTCGGGTTTGGGTTCTTGTTTCTGTTATAGGTTTTGGTTTTGGCTATAGGTTTCAAATAAGGTATAGGTTTAGGTTATGGGTTTTGGGATTTGAGAATAGGTTTAGGTTATAAGTATAGGTTTAGGTTGGGTTATAGGTTAAGGTTTATAGATTTGAGTTTAGGTTAAGGTTTAGGTTTAGGTTATAAGTATAAGTTTTGGGATTTGAGTATAGGTTAGGGTTGTAAGTATATTTTTAGGTTGGGTTATAGGTTAAGGTTTTAGGATTTGAGTTTAGGTTAAGGTTTAGGTTTAGGTTATAAGTATAGGTTTTAGGATTTGAGAATAGGTTTAGGTTGTAAGTATAGGTTTAGGTTGGGTTATACGTTAAGGTTTCGAGAATTGAGTTTAGGTTAAGGTTTAGGTTTAGGTTATAAGTATAGGTTTTGGGATTTGAGAATAGGTTTAGGTTGAAGTATAGGTTTAGGTTGGGTTATAGGTTAACGTTTAAGGATTTGAGTTTAGGTTAAGATTTAGGTTTAGGTTGTAAGTATAGGTTTTGGGATTTGAGAATAGGTTTAGGTTGTAAGTATAGGTTTAGGTTGGGTTATAGGTTAAGGTTTCGGGATTTGAGTTAGGTTAAGGTTTAGGTTTAGGTTATAAGTATAGGTTTTGGGATTTGAGAATAGGTTTAGGTTGTAAGTATAGGTTTAGGTTAGTTTCGGGATTTTATTTTAGGTTAAGGTTTAGGTTTAGGTTATAAGTATAGGTTTTGGGATTTGAGAATAGGTTTAGGTTATGGTTATAAGTTTGAGTCAAGGTAATAAGTATAGGTTTAACTTATAGGTATAGGTTTAGGTTTAGGTTATAGGTATTCGTTTAAGTTATCAGTATAGGTTTAAGTTAAAGTTTACAGAATTGGGTTCGGGTTCGGGTTTGGGTTCGTGTTTTGGTTTTGGTTTTGGTTTAGGTTATAGGTTTAGGTTATGGGTTTTGGGATTTGAGAATAGGTTTAGGTTGTAAGTATGGGTTTTGGTTGGGTTATCGGTTAAGGTTTAGGGATTTGAGTTTAGGTTAAGGTTTAGGTTTAGGTTATAAGTATAGGTTTTGGGATTTGAGAATATGTTTAGGTTGTAAGTATAGGTTTAGGTTGGGTTATAGGTTTTGGTTTTAGGATTTGAGTTTAGGTTTAGCTTATAAGTATAGGTTTTGGGATTTGAGAATAGGTTTAGGTTATGGTTATAAGTTTAAGTTAAGGTTATAAGTATAGGTTTAGGTTATAGACGTAGGTTTAGATTTAGGTTATAGGTTTAGGTTTAAGTTATAGGTATAGGTTTAAGTTAAAGTCTAGGGACAGGTATTCGGGTTCGGGTTTAAGTTTGTGTTTCGGTTATAGGTTTTGGTTTAGGTTTAGAATAGGGTATAGGTTTAGGTTATGGGTTTTGGGATTTGAGAATAGGTTTAGGTTGAGTTATTGGTTAAGGTTTCGGGATTTGAGTTTAGGTTGAGGTTTAGGTTTAGGTTACAAGTATAGGTTATCGGATTTGTGGATAGGTTTAGGTTGTAAGTATATGTTTAGGTTGGGTTATAGGTTAAGGTTTCGAGATTTGAGTTGAGGTTAAGGTTTAGGTTTAGGTTATAAGTATAGGTTTTGGGATTTGAGAAACAGGTTTAGGTTGTAAGTATAGGTTTAGGTTGGGTTATAGGTTAAGGTTTCGTGATTTGAGTTTAGGTTAAGGTTTGGGTTTAGGTTATAAGTATAGGTTTTGAGATTTAAGAATAGGTTTAGGTTGTAAGTATAGGTTTAGGTTGGGTTAGAGGTTAAGGTTTCGGATTTGAGTTTAGGTTAAGGTTTAGGTTTAGGTTATAAGTATAGGTTTTGGTATTTGAGAATAGGTTTACGTTATGGTTATTAGTTTGGGTTAACGTTATAAGTATACGTTTAGGTTATAGGTATAGGTTTAGGTTTAGGTTATAGGTATTCGTTTAAGTTATAGGTATAGGTTTAAGTTAAAGTTTAGGAATCGGGTTCGGGTTCGAGTTTGGGTTTGTGTTTCGGTTATAGGTTTTGGTTTAGGTTATGAGTTTTGGGATTTGAGAATAGGTTTAGGTTGTATGGGTTTAGGTTGGGTTATAGGTTAAGGTTTAGGGATTTGAGTTTAGGTTAAGGTTTAGGTTTAGGTTATAAGTATAGGTTTTGGGATTTGAGAATAGGTTTAGGTTGTAAGTATAGGTTTAGGTTGGGTTATAGGTAAACGTTTTAGGTTTTGAGTTTAGGTTAAGGTTTAGGTTTAGGTTATAAAGGTTTTGGGATTTGAGAATAGGTTTAGGTTATGCTTATAAGTTTCACTACGCCAAAATGGTCAATTTGCGACGTATTTTTTTGTCCGTCGCAAAAATCTCTTGGTTTAACGACAGATTTAATCCGTCGCTAACTGAAAAAGTCTGCCACTACGCTCGTCCTTCTCGAATATCCGTAGGTCGAACGTCGCGAAATTTAGCTACCGACCAAAATCCGTCGCTAAAATCTGATTTTCGACGTAGTTACGACGGATTTTTGTCCGTCGTAACTCATCCGTCGCAAATTTTGATTTGACGACGGAAAATGAATGCTGCAAATTCCCACGCAAAATATAGAATGGCGCAGTTCAGTTGATTTTGCGACGGATCAGGTCCGTCGTAAAAGGACTCGCCTTAACATTATTTTTAAAATTTTTTTTTAGAATATGGTGGAAACTTAAGTTTTTTGTTTTTGTTGTCTAATAATTATTTTTTAATAGAATTTCAGTGGTTTAATTGTACATATTTGTATCTAAGATTATTTTTTAACAATTGATTGAATGCAAAAAGAAAACTTATTTTGTTTTTATATTAAATGAGTGGAATTTTTATTTTTATTATTTAATTTAAAACTAATATTTAAATGATTTGTAATATCACATGAAAAAGAATATTGAGAAGTTTAAAAAATTTAACAATGTTTGAGGAAAAAAATAGATTTTGAAAAAATAAAAATTGTGATTTAATAAAATTCTATTTTGTGGGAACCAAAAAGAATATTTAATAAAGTTGATAAATTTGAAAAAAAAAAGCATTTTATTTTGAGAAAAAATAATATCCTGAAAATGAAAATTAAAAATATTTTTAAAAATGTTAAAATTTTCACAATGTTGAAAAATGAAAATATTTTAAAAAAAGAAAATAAGAGTTTGAAATTTGAAAAAATAAAATAAAATTGTGAAGTTCAATAAAAATTGACAAGTTCGAATAAAATGCTTTTAAAACAATGGAGAAGTGAAAAAGAATTGAATTTTTTTTAAAATAAAATGATATTTAAAAATCGATACTTTATCAAAAAATAAACATTTTGAAACGAAAAATAAATAAGTTGAAAAAATTTGTGATTTTGAAAAGTAATTGAAAATGTTCAAAATTCGAAATTAAAAGAAAATTTTATTTATAAAAACACTAAGATTTTGAAAAAATATAAACAATTTTTTTAAAAAATTGAAAAGTTGAAAACAACATGATGCTTTTTAAGAAAAAATCGGCATTTTGGAATTTTTGGGAAAAAAATTAAAAATTGTGAAAATTTAAGATATTTTGAAAATAAAAATTCAGAATTTGTATTTTAATTTATTTTTTGAAATATTTCATAATAAAAATGATATTTTGTTAAAAGTTTTCAAAGAAAAATTAAGAGAGAAAAAAAATACATTTTAAAAAATAAACGTAATTTTTAAATGGAAATTGATATTTTATCTGTGAAAAAAAATATTTTTTAATAAATTATTTGGCACATCTACTAATTGAACATTTAACCGTTTTTGGACAATCGAATTAGTTCAGATTGAAGAGTAAATAACTTCATATGTTTAAATCAAATTTCACTCAAACTGTTGATTAATCTTGTATTCCCAATACCTTTCTCACATGTAGGTAGCCTAATTGGGGCGAGTAACTAGTCAAATTGAGGGTATTGATCAATAAAATAGAGTGAATGAACTATAAATATAAAACGGGCTAAATATTATTGTCAAAATTGTGACCCAACTTATTGACCTCGCGAGAACCTATGAATTGATGTTAATAAGTTTTGTGGGGCCCATCATGATGTGTGTCAAACATCAACACCGTGCATTTAATGTGTCCCCTTTAGGTTATGAGATATCTTAAAAATCATCCGTAAATGAAACTCAGGTGGACCATACCATCTAAAACCATGTCAAGACATCATAAAAAATATAAAAGCACTTGGTGGGGCCCACATGAGTTTTGGATGCTGCTAAAACTTGGTCTGACCCCTCATCCTAGTAGGACACACATAATGAGTGGTTGGATATGTGAATCATATTAAGGCAAGCCCAATAAATGATTATGAATGTTTTAAGGAAACCCCTTTACATTTAGGTGAGTTAGTCATTACCTTTACCAAAGTAAACTTTGTGGGGTCCACCGTTATTTATTTATTTTATCCATTCTGTTTATCCATGTTAACAAATAATTTTAGGTCTAAAGAACAAAAAGGAAACATATCCAAAGCTCAAGTGGACCACACCATAGGAAATAGTGTGATTGAACCTCTACCATTGAAAAATTCTTGGAGGCCATAGAAGTTTTGGATCAAGCTGATGTTTGTGTTTTCTCTTCAGTCATATCTTTTTTATATTATAAACAGGTTGGATGAAAAATAAACGTTACTATGGGCCCAAGGAAGGTATCAACGGTGGAAATCATTATTCCACACTGTTTCGTGTGGCATGGTCCGCTTGAGTTTTGGATTTATCAAAAATTTGGGATCAACCTACACCGTTCATCCATTTTTCGAGATCATTTTAGAGACTTATCCAAAAAATGAAACATATCCAAAGATTAAATGGGCCACACCACAAATAAGGGGAATGGATTGGCTACTCCCCCTAACACCAGCCAATGACTGGTGGTCGGTGCTCTATGGGCCCCACCATGATGTATGTGTTTCATCCATGTTGTCCATCTATTTTTAAAGATCATCTTATGGCATGAGACCAAAAATGAGGTTTATCCCAATTTGAAATGGACCACGTTACAAGAAACAGTGTTGAATGAGCGTTAACCATTAAAAACATTTTGGGGACCATAAAAGTTTTGGATCGAGATGATTTTTGTTTTTCCCCTTCATCTAGGCCTGTATGACCTAATAAACAGATTGGATGTCAAATAAACAGTACATTGGGCCTTGGGAGGATTTTAATGATGGATATCCAATCACTATTGTTTTCGTGTGGTGTGGTCCACCTAAGATTTACATACCTCTCATTTTTTGGAATAAATCCCTAAAATAATCTTTAAAAATGGATGAATGTAAAGGATGAAATACATACATTATGGTGGGGCCCACAGAGCACTAACCACCACCCACGGGGCTGGTGTCAGGGGGAGTAGCAAGACTAGCTACTGAAGTGATGTCAGCAAGTTCCCTGGGCCCCACCATGTTGCATGTTTTATATCCACACCTTCCATCCATTTGCAATATCCAAAGAATGAGTTAAATCCATAGCTCCAATGGACCCCAACACAGAAAACAGTGGGACAGGGAAGCCCACTGTTAAAAACTTTTAAAGGCCACAAAAGTTTTAGATCACGCTGATATTTGTATATTCCCTTATTTCATGTCTTTTTTAACTTCTAAACAGGTTGGATTTCAAATAAACATTAGGATGGGCCTTAGGATATTTCAACGGTGGGAATCACTCTCCCGCTGTTTTCTGTGGTGGGGTCCACTACAGATTTTTATCTGCCTCATTCTTTGGCTCATGACTTAACATGATATCTCAAAATGGATGGACGGTGTGGATATAACACATACATCATAGTGGGGCCCACAGAGCACTGACCAGCGTCACTGGCCAAACACGTCCGCAGTGGAAACATAGTTTGTTACACTTGTGGCAATGATTTAGGATATAATGTAAAATGGTGGTGATTTGTTCATATCACTTGTGGCGATGATTTAGGATTATCCAGACCATCCAAATAGTGGTTACACTTGTAGATTGTTAATATCGATAATTTTACCATATAATAAAATTATAAACAACTATTAGGTGGTCCATAAATGTATGGATGATAACATACGATATTATTTAAATGATGTAAAACACACATTGTGTGGATTTGAATGCAAATTTCATTTTCGAAGAGGGATTTCTAAAACCCTTTCGAATTCCATTTCCCCCTCTTTTGAATTCCATTTTTGTTCTGTTCTTCGTCAGAAACGGCCTCCCTTTCGCCTTTTTCAAGCTGAGGTCTTCAATTTAGGTATGTACTCATCTATCTAATTTAGATCCCCAAAACCTAGTTGTAGCTCCCTTCCATCTTTCTATTCTCGTTTGAAATTGGATTGCGTTTGCTATTGGATTCTGATATCTGGGTTTTTGGGAGTGTCGATTCTGATTTGGATTTGGATTTGGATATTTATATATATATATATATATATATATATATATATATATATATATATATATAATATTTCGATATTTGATTGTTTGGTTTATTTTTATTGAATGGTTTTTCTTTTTGGATATGTTGCTTTCTGGAATTGGGTTTTTCTATAATTTTTTTTTCGGGAACAGTGTTTGATGTTTGGTTCTGTTTGTTTGTTTTTTTTTTTTTTTGTTTTTTTGTTTTTTTTTGTGAAACCAGTAGTTTTTAGATGTGAGTTTCTTTTACTTGGCATTTGGGTTTTTCTGTAATTGGGTTTTTGGTATGTTAGCTTATTACTCTTTGCAGTGTTGGGTAATATTTAGATGTTGGATATTTACAAATCGGGTTTTGGGTTTTCTGCTTTGAACCTTGGCTGTTTGGAATTGCAGATGGTTGAAGGTTCTTTCATGTAATGCGTTCTTCAGTTCTTGGCTTATTCATTCCTTTTTTGGATATGTCAGTTTCATCCTAGAGGAGAAATGGGAATGGCGATAGTCTAATATTCATCTAACTGGAGTTTCTTTTGGCTCGGGTTTTTATTTTTATTTTTTGTTGGAAAACATTAGATGGTTGAGAGGTTTTTCAATGGTGTATACATTTTGAGAGATCGAGACTGTTTTGGTTTTCAGAGAATAGGCTTGAGTGATTATGTTTATTTATTTATTTCGGAGTATGTTTCAACATTAATCTGGTGCCGTAATCAAACCAAATCTGCAATCTCTTCTCTACATACTAACAACTGACTTGTTAGAAACTGAAAGATGAAGAGGACATGACATAGCTTGTGTGTGTGTGGAAATGAGTCTCTTTGCATTTTGTTATGTGCCGGCACTGTGCATATTTGTGCTAATCATGGACCCACCCAAATTGTGGAATAGAGCATGGCTAAAATTGCCACCGTTTTTGCAAAAAAAAAAAAAGTTTCAACATTAATCGCTGAAACTTGCTAAGATTTCTTTTCTTGAAAGATAATATGCCATTACTCGTTTGTGATTCGTATACATTTTACCATCGCATCTGAAGTCTAAGTCATCCTCTGCTTCATTCATACAAAGAAAGCTACCTTTTACACGACCACTTTGCTTCTGAATACTCATCTAGACATCAACATGCATTGGCTATGCATTTATCTGAGTTGGTCTTCATTATTTCACTTTGTATTGAAGTTTCGGATCTTGGCTTTGTATCTGTTAATGCTTCAGTAGTCTAGTTTCAATCTGTTGCATTTGAAACCTTAAAACTCCTATGATATTCCATTATGACAATAAAAATGGACTTGGTTGTCTCTCAAGAGCTAGAGGTCTTGACTTTTTCACCCCTAGTTTATTATGAAATAGTTCATCCTTAAATGGCTGTGATGGTACTTAGTTTAAGGTAATTGGAAATATCGTTGGTTGCAAAACCCAACGCTTTTTAGCCCATCATTCTTTCAGGCTACTAAAAGGGTCAACTGGACTATTCCTGAACTGAATCATGATCTCAAAAATTATCTATGAACCAAGGGAGATTTAGAAGGAAACAAGAAGAACAAGATCTAGTAACATGTTCGCATGATAAGAGACAAGCTCAATTCACACAACCAAAGCATAAATGTGAAGAAAGAGTGTGCACTGAATTGAAAGGTCAACATTAAAAGAGATAACCCAACACTACAGTACATTATCTTCATTCATATAAAAGATTAATCAGTACAAAAGATGCGAATTGCTGGGGAAAGCATCAGCTTCTATAGAATTCAATACACTTGTAATGCCATTTTCTTCTTTGAAAGTAGAGTATTGTATTGCTCTTGTTGTGGTTGTTGCTGTGGCTGTTGTTTTTGTGGTTCTTCAATTGAAGGAGAGAATGGTTTGTGTGATGGGGTCAATGCCCATCTTCTTTAACTTCTTTTTAATGTGGGTGTTCCAATGGTTCTTTATTTCATTGTCAATTCTGCCAGGCAAATGCGCAGCTATTTTAGACCACCTGCAAGAAAAAACAAATACAGGAGATGAGACACAATGAATATAGGTAGAATGTATATACTAATGTGCTAAAAAAATGTGGTCCAAAATGAAAAAAAAAATAAAATGGGAATCTAAGATGGGGCCCAAAGGTGTTAAAAAAAAAGAAGACAAAAAAGAAAAAAAGAAAAGAAAAAGGGTTGAGATGATGGGAAGAGTACCTGTTGCCAAGATTGGCATGGAGATCAATGACCATCTTCTCTTCAGATTCTGATAAGAGGCCTCTCTTCAAATCAGGCTTGAGGTAGTTGGTCCACCTTAATCTACAACTTTTCCCACACCTCAACAATCCTGCAACAACACCCACAAGCCAAAATTCAAAAACTACTAAATAAATAAGTAAAATAAAATAAAAGGAATGCAAAACACCCAAGCTAGCTTTTCATCTTCTTATTTGACTAAATCTTTATCTTGAATTATTTAGTAGTTTTGCTTGACTAATCTAGTGATTTGTTTTAGCTTTTCATGTTTTTATGCGTGATAGAAGGTACACATATTTCTATTATGATTTGTTTTGATTTTTTCAAGACTACTTGGCAATAAGAGTGAGGTAGATGTAAGTTCTCGAAACCTTACAAGGCTTTAACATAAACATTCCTCGTGACTAGTTTTTTGTGCATCATCATTCTACCATCAAGTTTCCTTGTATGATTGACTGTTTTTCTTTAGATGTCCAAAACATCTTTTGCAGTTTATATGTTAAATAATTAATGCTATTATTATAAACACAGCATGCTTAGCATTATATTATATGCATGCTACTGAATAAAGCAAAGTACAAAATCTCTACATTGTAAGTATAAATTTACATTACAAATTAATCAACAATACAGTCATAGAACCATAAATTCGGGTGGTTCAAAATAGCAACAAGTCAAACCCATGCACGGCCCATTTACTAAATGGGCCGAGATTCAAACTAGAGTCCAACCTAGAACCCTTGAACTGCAACCCAAGCAGACTTACTACATAGTCTAGAATTTAAGCCTGAGGCCCAACTTGAAACAAATTATTAGGCTCAAGTCCGACTCAACTTGACCTGTCTACTCTAAGGGTTTGGGATTAAAGCTATCTATTACTATTTATAAGCTTCTTAAAAGTGGGCCCAGTTGGGGTAAGAGCAAACCCCTACCGGTCTACTTAACAGAACCCATTTTATGGCCGAACCTGACCAACGGTCCATTAAGTCTGGCTCAAACTTTTCTAAGAAGTGGGTTGGACCAGCTCAACCACTAATAGATCTAACCCATTGCCACGCATAAATCTCAATCTCATTTTATTTTAACATCACAAACAAAAAACTCTTCACTTTATTAGTTGTCATGTTAATGTTGTTCACTTTCTGCACTTCGGACATTTGAATATGATCGATTGTTTCTTTCATTTTGATGTTATGCAATTCAAGTCCAATGAAATGTTACACCAAGGCGAGGCATCAGTGGTTATTTTGATATGTTAAATCTTAGTGGGGTCTACTTTTGTGATGCTTGTAGCAAATCCAAACCGTCCACCATTTCACCATCTTATTTTAGGGTGTAGGTCAAAAATCTAAGTAGATTTACAGCAATGAGTCCCACAACAGACAAAAGTGGTCGCTAGCTTACCACCATTGAAACTATCAATGGTCAATTTTGTATGCTTTTAGTCCATTCAAATTGTTAAAATGGCATTTCCAACTGTTCAAAGGTCATTCACAATGGGTTGAATGTAACCACTTGATTTTTTTTTTCCATAATCTAAAACTTCTATAGCCCCTGACAATTTGTGCATTCAATATGCACTTTTACATTCCGTGTGGCCCACTTGAGTTTTGTATTCAGATCATTTTTTTGTCCAAGCTGTAAAATCACATGAGGGAAATAGTGGACGACTTGGATTTTTCTTCAACAAATTGTTGGGCTCAATGATCACCATGACCATCTCCCATTGAAACTAGATGTGGGGTCAGATATGTGGCAAGACATCAGTTGTTATCAAATCTTGGCAGGACCCACTTCCTTTGTCCACATTTAAAGATCTTTTCAAACTGTATTGTGCTCACCCAGTGAATGCTATGAAGTCAAGAAATGCTCTTACCTTAACCTCTAATGGGTAGGATGAATTCTAATATTTTATTTTGTTAATTGGTTTCAGTTGATTAAACTATTCACTTTCCATAGATTTGAGCTGGTTATTTGAAATATATGAAGGGTTGACTAAACAAGTCTTTTCTTGCATTGAATTTGGTTGTTTGTAATATATGTAGGAAGGGCTCAAAAGAAAGTTGAACAAGAGCAGATACAAATTAGCCAATATAAGGCAATGCATAGCCAACAATTGAAGTTTCAGGTAATTTCTTTTGTATGGGTCCTAGTTTAGTAGGGGGAAGTGTTTAGTTAGGAGGGTTGAAGTGAATTTTTGTTGCACTGGGCCACTTGGGTCATTTCCTTTTTTATTAAATTGAGTTGTTACCAATTTTGTGAATAGGATCCTTATCAAACAATAGTGTGAATTATTTTTTGAATGACTATCAGGTGCAAGATTAAAAAAATTTTTAATAATAATTTATCTGTATATATACATTTTTTTACAAATATTTTAGCGACGGACCAAATCCGTCGCTAAGCTCTGAACATTGAAAATAACGATGGATTTAAGGTCCGTCGTCACTCATATTAGTGACGGACCTTATCCGTCGCTAATTTCTGACCGTTAAAATTAACGACGGATTTGAGGTCCGTCGCTTACTAATATTAGCGACAGACCTTATCCGTCGCTAATATTTTTAGTGACGACTAATTTTTTGAATTTTACCGACGAATTTTTTATTTTTTACAACGAATTTTATTCGTCGCTATTATGCGATGGACCTTATCCGTTGCATATTAAACGATAGATAAAATCTGTCGTAAAACCAAAAACGACCCACTAAACAGTAACGGACCACGCGATGGACAAAGTTCGTCATTTATTTAGTTTTACGAAGGATTTAGTCCGTCGCAAATCAATGATTTTGGCGTAGTGTTTAGGTTAAGGTTATAAGTACAGGTTTAGGTTATAGGTATAGGTATATGTTTAGGTTATAGGTTTAGGTTTAAGTTATAGGTATAGGTTTAAGTTAAAGTTTAGGGATAGGTATTCGGGTGCAGGTTTGGGTCCGTGTTTCGTTTATAGGTTTTGGTTTAAATTATTAGTTTAGAATACGGTATTGGTTTAGGTTATGGGTTTTGAGATTTGAGAATAGGTTTATGTTGTAAGTATAGGTTTAGGTTGGGTTATAGGTTAAGGTTTAGGGATTTGAGTTTAGGTTAAGGTTTAGGGATTTGAGTTTAGGTTAAGGTTTACGTTTAGGTTATAAGTATAGGTTTTGGGATTTGAGAATAGGTTTAGGTTATAAGTATAGGTTTAGGTTGGGTTATAGGTTAAGGTTTCAATTTGAGTTTAGGTTAAGGTTTAGGTTTTGGATATAAGTATAGGTTTAGGGATTTGAGAATAGGTTTAGGTTGTAAGTATAGATTTAGGTTGGGTTATAAGTTAAGGTTTAGGGATTTGAGTTAAGGTTAATGTTTAGGTTTAGGTTATAAGTATAGGTTTAGGGATTTGAGAATAGGTTTAGGTTGTAAGTATAGGTTTAGGTTGGGTTATATGTTAAGGTTTCGGGATTTGAGTTTAGGTTAAGGTTTAGGTTTAGGTTATAAGTATAGGTTTTCGATTTGAGAGTAGGTTTAGGTTGTAAGTATATGTTTAGGTTGGGTTATAGGTTAAGGTTTTGGATTTGAGTTTAGGTTAAGGTTTAGGTTTAGGTTACAAGTATATGTTTTGGGATTTGAGAATAAGTTTAAGTTGTAAGTATAGGTTTAGGTTGGGTTATAGGTTAAGGTTTCGAGATTTGAGTTTAGGTTAAGGTTTAGGTTTAGGTTATAAGTATAGGTTTTGGGATTTGAGAATAGGTTTAGGTTGTATGTATAGGTTTAGGTTGGGTTATATGTTAAGGTTTCCGGATTTGAGTTTAGCTTAAGGTTTAGGTTTAGGTTTAGGTTATAAGTATAGGTTTTGGGATTTGAGAATAGGTTAAGGTTATAAGTATAGGTTTAGGTTGGGTTATAGGTTAAGGTTTCAGGATTTGAGTTTAGGTGAAGGTTTAGGTTTAAGTTATAAATATAGGTTTATGGATTTAAAAATAGGTTTAGGTTGTAAGTATAGGTTTAGGTTGGGTTATATGTTAAGGTTTCGGGATTTGAGTTTAGGTTAAGGTTTAGGTTTAGGTTATAAGTATAGGTTTTGGGATTTTAGAATAGGTTCGGGTTGTAAGTATAGGTTTAGGTTGGGTTATAGGTTAAGGTTTTGGGATTTGAGTTAAGGTTAAGGTTTAGGTTTAAGTTATAAGTATAGGTTTTGGGATTTGAGAATAGGTTTAGGTTGTAAGTATAGGTTTAGGTTGGGTTATAGGTTAAGGTTTTGGGATTTGAGTTTAGGTTAAGGTTTAGATTTAGGTTATAAGTATAGATTTTGGGATTTGAGAATAGGTTTAGGTTGTAAGTATAGGTTTAGGTTGGGTTATAGGTTAAGGTTTTGGGTTTTGAGAGATTAGGTTAAGGTTTAGGTTTAGGATATAAGTATAGGTTTTGGGATTTGATAATAGGTTTAGGTTATGGTTATAAGTTTAGGTTAAGCTTATAAGTATAGGTTTAGGTTATAGGTATAGGTTTAGGTTTAGGTTATAGGTTTAGGTTTAAGTTATAGGTATAGGTTTAAGTTAAAGTTTAGGGATAGGTATTCGGTTCGGGTTTGGGTTCGTGTTTCGGTTATAGGTTTTAGTTTAGGTTATATGTTTAGAATAAGGTATATTTTTAGGTTATGGGTTTTGGGATTTGAGAATAGGTTTAGGTTGTAAGTATAGATTTAGGTTGGGTTATAAGTTAAGGTTTAGGGATTTGAGTTAAGGTTAAGGTTTAGGTTTAGGTTATAAGTATAGGTTTTGGGATTTGAATAGGTTTAGGTTGTAATAGGTTTAGGTTGGGTTATAGGTTAAGGTTTCGGGATTTGAGTTTAGGTTTAGATTTAGGTTTAGGTTATAAGTATAGGTTTTTGGGATTTGAGAATAGGTTTAGGTTCTAAGTATAGGTTTAGGTTGGGTTATAGGTTAAGATTTTGAGATTTGAGTTTAGGTTAAGGTTTAAGTTTAGGTTTTGGGATTTGAGAATAGGTTTAGGTTGTAAGTATAGGTTTAGGTTGGGTTATAGGTTAAGGTTTCAGGATTTGAGTTTAGGTTAAGGTTTAGGTTTAGGTTTAGGTTTTGGGATTTGAGAATAGGTTTAGGTTATGGTTATAAGTTTAGGTTAAGGTTATAAGTATAGGTTTAGGTTATAGGTATAGGTTTAGGTTTAGGTTATAGGTTTAGGTTTAAGTTATAGGTATAGGTTTAAGTTAAAGTTTGGGGAATCAGGTTCGGGTTCGGGTTTAGGTTCGTATTTCGGTTATAGGTTTTGGTTTAGGTTATAAGTTTAGAATAAGGTATAGGTTTAGGTTATGTGTTTTGGGATTTGAGAATGGGTTTACGTTGTAAGTATGGGTTTAGGTTGTAAGTATGGGTTTAGGTTGGGTTATAGGTTAAGGTTTCGGATTTGAGTTTAGGTTAAGGTTTTGGTTTAGGTTTATGAGTATAGGTTTTGGGATTTGAGACTAGGTTTAGGTTGTAAGTATAGGTTTAGGTTGGGTTATAGGTTAAGGTTTCAGGATTTGAGTTTAGGTTAAGGTTTAAGTATAGGTTTTGGGATTTGAGAATAGGTTTAGATTATGGTTATAAGTTTAGGTTAAGGTTACAAGTATAGGTTCAGGTTATAAGTATAGCTTTAGGTTGGGTTATAGGTTAAGGTTTAGGGATTAAAAAGTTTAGTTTAAGGTTTAGGTTTAGGTTATAAGTATAGGTTTTGGGATTTGAGAATAGGTTTAGGTTTAGGTTACAACTATAGGTTATAGGTTAAGGTTAAGGTGTAGTTTTAGGTTATAAATATAAGTTTTGGAAAATGAGAATAGGTTTAAGTTTAGGTTGTAGGTTTAGGTTAAGGTTGTAAGTATAGGTTATAGGTTTAGGTTTAGGTATAGGTTTAGGTTTGGGTTATATGTATAGGTATAGGTATAGGTCCAAATGGTCAGGCCCCTTCAATGCTGTCCATAGGAAATGGGCAGCTTCATCATGGTCGTAACAGTGGTTCCCACCTTCCACGGACCCCCGCTCTTCTAGATAGCTCTGACGCACATCCAGGTCTACTCCATTAATCTCGAGCAAATATATAAACACGGCCTGTCCAAATGGCCAGGCCCCTCTAATGCTGTCCATAGGAAATGAGCAGCTTCATCATGGTCATAATAGCGGTTCCCACCTTTCAGGGACCTCCACTCTTCCGGATAGCTCCAACGCACATCCGGGTCTGCTCTATTAATCTCGAGCAAATATAGATATAAACACAGCATGTCCAAATGGCCAGGCCCCTCCAATGTTGTCCATAGGAAATGGGCAGCTTCATCATGGTCATAACAGCAGTTCTCACCTTTCAGGGACCCCCACTCATCCTGATAGCTCCGACGCACATCCGGGTCTGCTTCATCAATTCTAAGCTAATACAATTAAATTCTAAATTAGTTACTCATCCAAGGTTGGATAGATTGCAATACTTTCATATCCTCATTTAAACGTCCGTGCCGAAAATCCGACAGCATCTCCTCATGCCTCTCCAGATATGTTGATCTTACGTTACATTCTGATGCCAAATATCTAAAGTAATGTAAAGATATTTGCCATTGGATACGGAACGAAAGAAATATATCCAGAGAGAAATGAGGAGATGGACTGCAGATCAGGCATGAACATTTAAATAGATTGTATGAAAGCATACTTTCCATCTAACCTTGAACTGTCCAAAATGGGACAATTTGAACGATTTGTATGCCACCAAAAACACACCATATCTATGTATGGCCCCATAGAAATCCTCAAACGAGTAACTAATTATCTAACTTACAAATCTATAAATTACAAGTCACAACTATAAACTAACTAATCACAATACTAATTTAAGGTAAACAACTGTAATATACAAGCTCTAAAGGTTTGCAAGGACAATTGTAGGCAATAGATGACCATGGAACAATATAAGCTGCATTAGTAACAGAGGGACATAAATGAAATTGAGATGTAAGTAATATTTGCACAATCAGACAAGTGTTTAAGCTTATTTACAGATTTGCAGTTTCTTGTTGACATTTCGTGTTTGCTTGTGAAAATTCTGCAACTTCTAATTAGAGGTCAGGTGGAGGTAGCACTGTTTCAATAACATATAAATGACATTCTAAAGGAATTCTTGCAGACCTTTGCATAAACTTGAGTTTGATTTGATTTAATATTGTGCCACGTGTACAGGCTTCTTGGTGTCACTCAACATCATTCTCTGTGCTGACAATCATTTATTGTTGTCATTATCAGGGCATTCTCTGTGCTGACCATCATTTGAGCCAGTTCATGCTAAGTACGTGAACCAAAACTCAAGTGGGCCATATCACAGGAAGAACTTGGGAGGGGAAGCCTACCATAGAAATCTTCGTGGGCCCAGTGAAGTTTATATATTTTGTTTTTAGATTCACCCTGATGGTATGCCCAAGAAGAATTCAGTGGGGGACATCCCATCAATTTTATCCTCTGGTGGGGCCCACTTTAAGTTTTGGATTGGTCTTAGTTTTGAGCTTAGGTCCTAAGATGATCTGGCGAAAATGATGGACGGAGTAGATGTAACGCTGACATCATGGTGGAGCCCATGCGTGTAACCCTATGATTTAGTGGTAGACTCACAAGAGGTTCACAACGAGGCCTTGGTTTGGAGTACCCATTGTAGTGTGAGTGTAAAAAAAAAAAATCAATTTTTTATTTATTTGCATGGGCTTCCTCTGACCCGTTTGTGATGTAGGAACTCTCACTATGGTTTAAAAATATACTCTTCAATCCTTTGTACTCAGGTTTGTTAGTGAAAGTGGGGCCCACAGTTCAAAGGTCCAGGATGTTGGTCCGTGCGAGCTGTCATGGTTGGAGTTGGACTATTTCCTAAAGATCGATCTCCTATATAGGTGAATGTAGACCGTTCATTATATTTCTGTACTTGAAACATCTACCGGCACACCACAAATTGATTTAATATTGTGCCATGTGTACAGGCTTCTCGGTGCCTGAGTATCAACCATTACACCATACCAGAGTAATGGTTGAACATACAAATCTCAGGGATCGAAACCACAAGAAACGGTGGTGATTGACCATTAAAAACTTGTTGTGGGACACAAAAGTTTCAGATCAAAGCTAATATTTATTTGTGTTTTCCCTTCATCCAGATCTGTGTGACCTTATCAACAGGTTGGATGGAAAATACACATTCCTGTGACCCCTATGAAGATTTTAATGGTGGGAATTCAATCACCATTGTTTCCCGTGGTATGGTCGACCTAAGATTTGGATCTACTTCATTTTTGGGATTGCACCCTAAAATGATTTTTGAGAATGGATGAGCTCATTTTAGGGCATGATTCCAAAATTGAAGAAAAGTCAAATCTTAGGAAGAACACACCACAGGAAACCAGAGTATAATAATCCATAAATTACTAAATCCCCAAATCCATAAATCAGCATTAGGAGGTTGAGAGAGAGGGAGAGAGAGAGAGAGAGAGAGAGAGAGAGAGAGAGAGAGAGAGACTAACTGTTGTGGTGAGGAGTTAGAGATCGTAGGGTTCGCAGGATTTCCTCTCCTTCTTCTTCTTCGTCTTCTTTCAAGTGCTAGGATTTCAAAACCCTACCGAGAGAGAGAGAGAGAGAGAGAGAGAGAGAGAGGTGTTGGGAGAGAGATTGGAAAACCGGTGGACGAGCGCGCATGCGTGCGTGAGAGAGAGAGAGAGGATTTGGGAGAGGGGCATTTGGGTGTTGGGAGGGCGCCGGATTTGGCTTTTGAGGGGGTTCAGGCGCGGGCTTTTTTTTTGGGGAGGGGTTTTGGGAGGGCGCCGTTGACCTAAGGTTTGGGAGGGCGCGGATTACGTACTGAGTAACTCAATACGCTTATTATACTGAGTAAACTCCGTGGGGTCCACCTTGATTAATGTATTTTATCCACTCCGTCCATCCATTTTACCTTAATATTTTAGGGCTTGAACCAAAAAATGAAGTATATCCAAACCTCGATTGGACCACACCACAGAAAATAGTGTGAATTGAACAGCTACTATTGAAAATTTCTTAGGGCCCACATAAGTTTTGGATCAAGGTTGTATTTGTGATTTCCCTTCATCCATGTTTTTGTGATCTTATGAATAGGTTAGATGAGAAATAAACATCACTATGGACCCTATAAAGGTTTCAACGGTGGAAATCAATATTCCAATGGTTTCCTATGGTATGGTACACTTGATCTTTGGGTATGCTTAAATTTTTATCTTAGCCCCCAAATAAGATGGAAAAATGGATGAACGGCGTGGATAGACTAGATACATTCATGGTGGGCGCAAATGTATTATATCAACACTGTCCATTCATTTGGAGAGTTCATTTTATGGGGTGATCAAAAGAACGAGTCAAATCCAAATCTCGAGTGGCCCCGGAACTGAAAACAGTGGGGACAGTGACACCCACCGTTGAGACTTTCTTAGGGCCACTGTCATGTTTATTTGAGATCTAACTTGTTAATAAGATAAAAAAAAATACATGGATGAAGAGAAAAATAAAATATCAGCTTGATCCAAGACTTCTGTAGCTCTTTGAATTTTATTTTATTTTTTGTAGGCGTTCAATCTCCACATTTTTTATTTCCTATTTCATTGTGGTGGGTCAACTTGAGATCTTAATCTGCCTCATTCTTTGACCCTTGCCCTGGAATGATCTGTATAAACATTGGATCTAGTTCATTTTTTGCCTCATTTCATAAAATGACCTCCTTACAAATATCATGATGGGCCCACCTAAGTTTCCAGCACAGGAACTTACTACAAAATGCTTTCACAGTTAACCCACGTCCGAGATTTAGGGGAGCAGATTAGGTGCGACGCAGGATCCACCGAGGTAATTCCTTGTGGGCCATAAAAGCTTTGGATCAAGATGATATTTGTGTCGTCTCTTAATCTAGTTGTTTGAATCGACTATCAATAGCTTGGATGGCAAATAAATGTTTCAGTGAAATATATGAAGTTTTGAATGAGAGGGATTCAATCACAATGGTTTCATATGGATAAATGTGTCAAATTAACATAATATGAACATTTCATACATAGGGATGCCTTTGACACAGTTGTAAGAGCACATGATGCTGCTAACGTCTCCTTCCTTCACACACATCTCAAATGGATGGACGAACGTTTCCATCATGTCTTGCTCAGTCACCTTCAGAAAAAACATTTAAAAGATACATTTATGAGGAAGATCCATGACATAAATCAGGGATACCACATCATGAACTTGCTCGCCCCAAGAAACTGTGTTGATGGATAAGATCTCACTTAAGATCTTTGGAGGATAAGATCGGATCCTGACGATCATGTGAACCACTCATCTCGTGAACATCCCAGATTGTATGGACTTAGGCATCGAAGAGTCACCTGTATTGGTCAGGGCCTCCTTTGTTCTTCTTTATACTTGTGCAAGTCCAGGAAAGGTAGTCTATATAAAGGGTTTGTTGGAAAACTGCATCAAGACATTTCATGTACTCCCATCCAAACACAACTAGTAAGTCATTTATTCCCAATTCAATTACGTCCATTTTCATTTTCCATTTAACTTAGGTTATAGGCTACCATATGTGCTCTATATTTGATTTGCAACCAAGTATTTAAATCAAATTCAATTTTGTGTTTAAAAAAGATCAAGCTGATGTTTGTGTTTAATCCTTGTTGATGGTTGTGGTTAATGTAAGGAACGCTGAAACAGTGTTGATGATTTTTGTTTTGCCCCTTCATCCAGGCCTGTATGACCTAATAAACAAATTGGATGCCAAATAAATAGTACAATGGGCCAGAATAGGATTTTAATGATGGATATCCAATCACTATTGTTTTCATGTGGCGTGGTCCACCCGATATTTATATACCTCTCGTTTTTGGGCCCCACCATCATCTAGTGGTTTTATATCCAAACCTTCCATCTATTTGGAGAGATCATTTTAGGGCAATATCCATAGTTAAATCCACAACCCCAGTGGACCCCAGCACAGAAAACAGTGGGGACAATGACACCCACCATTAAAAACTTGTAAAGGCCCCAAAAGTTTTAGATCAAGCTGATATTTGTGATTTACCTTTTTCATGTCTTTTTTTAGCTTTTGAACAGGTTAGATTTCAAATAAAAATTATGGTGGGCCTTAGGATAGTTTCAATGGTGGGAATCACTCTCTCTACTATTTTCTGTGGTGAGGTCCACTACATGTTTTTATCTGCCTCATTCTTTGGGTAATGCCCTAAAATAATATCTCCAAATGGATGGCGTACTGAGTCAAGCATATTGAGTAAACTCTATGGGCTTCACCATGATCTATGTAATTTATCCACTCCGTCCATCTATTTTATTAGATAATTTTATGACATGGGTCCAAAATTGAAGGATATCCAAAGCTCAAATGCACCACATCACATGAAACAGTGTGAATTAAACTTATACAATTGCAAAATTCTTGAGTGTCACAGAATTTTTGTATTAAGCTTATATTTGTTTTTTTCCCTTCATCCATGTCTTTGTGATATTATTAACAGCTTGGATGACAAATAGACATCATTGTAGGGCCTAGGAAGGTTTCAACGGGGGAAATCATTATTCCCACTATTTCCTATGGTATGATCCACTTGAGAGTTGGATATGCTTCAACTTTGGGCCCAACCCCTTAAATGAGCTGAAAAAACGTATGGATGGTGTGGATAAACTACTTATTTTCACGGTGGGCCCAACTGAGTTTACTCAGTATGATAAGAGCGTACTGAGTTACTCGATGCAATGATTCCCCCTCTCTCTCTCTCTCTCTCTCTCTCTCTCTCTCTCTCTCTCTCGCACCCCCCTCCCTCTCGCTCTCTATCTCTCTCTTTCTCTCTCTCTCTCTCTCGTCTCTCTCACCTCCTGTCCCTCCTCTCTCCAAACTATCTCTCTCTTCCTCTCTCTCTGTCTCTCTTACCAAACGGGAGCGGATGAGGTGCCGAACGCCCTACGATCTTACACACGCCCTCTCTCTCTCTCTCTCTCTCTCTCTCTCTCTCTCTCTCTCTGAAGCTCGGTTCTAGGTCTTTCACGGCAATGAGGTATCTCTCTCCCTCTCTCTCTCTCAATATTAATGCCCATTTAAGAAATTGGGAGTTAGTAGTTTGTAGATTCTCGATTTTAATGTGGACCCCAAATTCGGTTTTCTGATTTACAAATTGGGGATTTAGGGATTTTAGGATTTTGGGGATTTGAGGACTTTTGAAATTGAGGATTTTCTGATTTTACAAAACCCTAAATTCATGTAAAAAATCCAGACCATTCATCTGTTAGGCCAGACTTTGTGCACCGCATCATGAATCCAATCGGATAATCGGAGCCATTGATTTTGTGTTACCAATGAGGATTTCAATTGGGCACTTTGAATTTTGAGAAACGGCCAACCAAAAGTCAGACTTGCATGAGCGAGTGGGAAGAGGATAGGGTGGTAACCATCGGTGGGCCCACCATGAAGTATATGTTTTATATTTAGGCCATACATCTATTTTTCCAAATCATTTTAAAACACGAAACTAGAATTGAAGTAGAACGGAAGCTTAAGTGGACCACACCATAGGAAACAATGGGATAATGAATTTCACTGTTGAAACCTTCCCAAGGCCTCCGTAATGTTTATTTTCCATCCAATATGTTGATAAGGTTACACAGACCAAAACACAAATATCAACATGATCCAAAAAATTTGTGGCTCATAAGTTTTTAATGGTTTGCGTTCAATCACTAATATTTCCTGTGGTGTGATCTACTTCAGCCTTTGATCTGATTCAATTTTAGGCTCATACTAGTGCATTCAACCACTGTATAAGTGGTGTGGCCTAAACATCATACTAATCATGAGTCTTATTGTGGTTTTGTGTGGCCTAAACATCATATTAATCATACAATAATTGGTGGATTTTGCCCAAGGACCATTTTCCTTTCAAATGTCATTTGGATGACCAACAATCAGTAGGATTGAGTTACGCAATGGACGCCACTTTCAAAGTTGTACTTCATGATTGTTATTGCGATTAGGGCAATGTTGATGGCCCATTAATTAATGTGGTTTAGGTTATTTCAGCTGATTATATCATGGGTGATTAATACATTTAGTTTGTATGAGTTGATGTTTCAAATGCATTGGGGATATGATTATGATGCTGAATGGTTAAGATCTGAATGGATTGATTTCTGGATATGTAGAGACTTTAAGTGATTTATAAATTTGGTTTTTTTACCTTCTTTTGTTGTATTTGGTTAATTAATGTGGTATTAGGAGGGATGGGATCGGCAATATCCTGGGATCGACATGACGAGCCAAACAGATCAGGTGAACTTGTCCTGGGATATGAGCAATCCCATGGATCTTAAGACAATCCACTGACATCACCGTCATTACCTTAAAATTGATCTTATCCCTTGGTTGGATGGATTGGAAGGTAAAATCCCTGGATATGCAAGGCATGCCAAACAGACCCAGTGAACTTGTCCCGGGATATAAGCAATCCCATGGATCTTAAGATAATCCACTGACACCATCATCATTACCTTAAAATTGATCCATCCCTCCTAATACCATGGGATCTGCCCGGCCAAACAGGCCCTTAGAGAATCTTATTGAAGAAGTTGTATCAGCTAGCTTTTCACATTCATTCCTTAGGAACCTTCAGCTATCAGATGTTAAGATTATATTACCAGATGTAAATGATCTTCTCTCATCTTAAAATCAAAGCTTATTGTTTAAATCATAGGGATTGATGATGGAATACTTAAACCTTATTTGTTTTCACAGCATATGAAGAACTATGAGTTATTTTTAAAGAAGGTATCCAAGTGGATGAACCATGACAACTTTCTTTTTGTGGAACTGTTGATGCCATATATAAATACACAGAGAGAGAGAGAGAGAAATGCACATAGAAATAACTCGGACTTAAATGCACATACTTGCCAAATTTTGAACTCTAAGACTATTGTAAACTCACACAATTTACTTGGAAATTTTCATCACTCTAAGTTTATGTATTTTTTCGAAATTAATGGAGCAGACCCGGATGTGTGTCGGAGCTATCTGGATGAGCAGGGATCTGTGGAAGGTGAGAACTGCTGTTATGACCATGATAAAGCTGTCCATTTTCTATGGACACCATTGGAGGGGCCTGACCATTTGGACAGGCCGTGTTTATATCTGTATTTAATTGATATTAATGGAGCAGACCCGAATGTGCGTCGGAGCTATCCGGATGAGCGGGGGTCCCTGGAAGGTAGGAACCGCTGTTATGACCATGATGAAGCTGTCCATTTCTTATGGAAAGCATTGGAAGGGCCTGGCCATTTGGACATGCCGTGTTTATATCTATATTTTCTCGAGATTAATGGAGCAGACCCAGATGTGCGTCGGAGCTATCTGCATGAGCGGGGGTCCATGGAAGGTGGGAACCGCTGTTATGACCATGATAAAGCTGTCCATTTCCTATGGACAACATTGAAAGGGCCTGACCATTTGGACAGGCCATGTTTATATCTGTATTTGCTCGAGATTAATGGGGTAAACCCAGATGTGCGTCAGAGCTATCCGGATGAGCGGGGTCCCTGGAAGGTGGGAACCGCTGTTATGACCATAATGAAGTTGTTCATTTTCAATGGACAACATTGGAAGGGCCTAGCCATTTGGACAGGCTGTATTTATATTTGTATTTGCAGGTACCACACCCTTAACCTAAACCTATAACCCCAAACCTATAACCTATAACCTAAACTTATAACCTTAACCTAAACCTTCAACCAAAACCTAAACCTATAAACTAAAACCTAAACCTAAACCTAAATCATAACCTATAACCTAAACCAAAACCTATAACCTTAACCTAAACCAAAACCTATAACCTAAAGCTTAGCCTATAACCTATAACCTATAACCTATAACCAAAACCTAAACCTATAAGCTAAAACCAAAACCTAAACCTATACATAAACCTTAACCTATTCTTAAATCCCTAAACCTAAACCTACACCAAATTCCAATCTCAACTCCCTAACCTAAAGCTAAACCTAAACAAGAAAACCCAAGCCTAAACCCGATCCTGACCCCAAATCCGATTTCTTAAACCTAAATCTTAACCTATTCTCAAATCCCTAAACCAAAACCTACACCAAATCCTAATCTCAACTCCCTAACCTAAACCTAAACCGAACTTGAAAACCTAAACCTAAACCCGGTCCCCAAACCCGAACTCGCTTCTAAACCTAAACCTTAACCTATTCTTAATTCCCAAAGCTATAACCTATAATCTAAACCTAAATCGAACCTAAACCTATAACCTAAACCTATAACCTTAACCTAAACCTAAAACCAAAACCTAAACCTATAAGCTAAAACCTAAACCTAAACCTAAAACCTAAATGTATTCTCAAATCCCTAAACCTAAACCTAATCCCAATCCCACTCTCAAGTCCCCAACCTAAACCTAAACCTAAACTTCTAAACCCGATCCTGAACCCGAACCCGAACCTGATTTTTTAAACATAAACCTTAACCTATTCTCAAATCCCTAAACCTAAACCTATACCTAATCTCAATCTCAACTCCCTAACCTAAAGCTAAACCTAAACATGAAAACCCAAGCCAAAACCCAATCCCGAACCCGAACCCAATTTCCAAAACCTAAACCTTAACCTATTCTCAATTCCCAAAGCTATAACCTATAACCTAAACCTAAACCGAACCTAAACCTATAACCTTAACCTAAACCTAAAACCAAAACCTAAACCTATTAGCTAAAACCTAAACCTAAACCTAAAACCTAAATGTATTCTCAAATCCCTAAACCTAAACCTAATCCCAATCTGAATCTCAAGTCCCCAACCTAAACCTAAACCTAAACTTCCAAACCTGATCCCGAACCCGAACCCGATTGCCTAAACATAAACCTTAACTTATTCTCAAATGCCTAAACCTAAACCTACACTTAATCCTAATCTCAACTCCCTAACCTAAAGCTAA
Source organism: Magnolia changhungtana (assembly GCA_030180095.1). Taxonomy (NCBI): domain Eukaryota; kingdom Viridiplantae; phylum Streptophyta; class Magnoliopsida; order Magnoliales; family Magnoliaceae; genus Magnolia; species Magnolia changhungtana. The sequence goes on along the minus strand of JASAUF010000562.1, from coordinate 76,612 downwards.
ACCTAAACATGAAAACCCAAGCCTAAACCCGAACCCAAACTCGATTTCCTAAACCTAAACCTTAACATATTCTCAAATCCCTAAACCTAAACCTATAACCTAAACATATAAACTAAAACCTAAACCTATAACGTAAACCAAAACCTATAACCTTAACCTAAACCAAAACCTATAACCTATAACCTATAACATAAACTTATAACATAAACCTAAACCTAAAACCAAAACCTATAACCTTAACCTATTCTCAAATCCCTAATCCGAAACCTACACTAAATCCTAATCTCAACTCCCTAACCTAAACCTAAACTCGAACTTCAAAACCCAAACCTAAACTCGATCCCAAACCCGAACCCGCTTTCTAAACCTAAACCTTAACTTATTCTCAATTCCCAAAGCTATAACCTATAACTTAAACCTAAACCGAATCTAAACCTATAACCTTAACCTATAACCTAAACCTAAACCTAAAACCTAAATGTATTCTCAAATCCCTAAAACTAAACCTAATCCCAATCCCAATCTCAAGTCCCCAACCTAAACCTAAACCTAAACTTCTAAACCCGATCCCGAACACGAACCCAATTTTCTAAATATAAACCTTAACCTATTCTCAAATCCCTAAACCTAAACCTACACCAAATCCCAATCTCAACTCTCTAACCTAAAGCTAAACCTAAACATGAAAACCTAAGCCTAAACCCGATCCAAACCTGAACCCGATTTCCTAAACCTAAACCTTAACATATTCTCAAATCCCAAAACCTAAACCTATAACCTAAACAAATAAACTAAAACCTAAACCTAAACCTATAACCTAAACCAAAACCTATAACCTTTACCTAAACTAAAACCTATAACCTATAACCTATAACCTAAACTTATAACCTTAACCTAAACCTAAAACCAAAACCTATAACCTTAACCTAAACCAAAACTTATAACCTAAACCAAAACCTATAACCTAAACCCTAACCTAAACTTATAACTTTAACCTAAACCTAAAACCAAAACCTAAACCTATAACCTAAACCTATAAACTAAAACCTAAACCTTAACCTTTTCTCAAATCCCTAAACCTAAACCTAAACCCACACCAAATCATATTCTCAACTCCGTAACCTAAACCTAAACCTAAACTTGAAAACCCAAACCTAAACCCGATCCCGAACCCGAACCCGGTTTCTAAACCTAAACCTTAACCTATTCTCAATTCCCAAAGCTATAACCTATAACTTAAACCTAAACCTATAACCTTAACCTATAACCTAAACCTATAACCTTAACCTAAACCTAAAACCAAAATCTAAACCTATAAGCTAAAACCTAAACTTAAAACTAAAACCTAATGGTATTCTCAAATCCCTAAACCTAAACCTAATCCCAATCCCAATCTCAAGTCCCCAACATAAACCTAAACCTAAACTTCTAAACCCAATCCCGAACCCGAACCGATTTCCTAAATATAAACCTTAACCTATTCTCAAATCCCTAAACCTAAACCTACACCTAATCCCAATCTCAACTCCCTAACCTAAAGCTAAACCTAAACATGAAAACCCAAGCCAAAACCCGATCCCGAACCCGAACCCGATTTCCTAAACCTAAACCTAAACCTATTCTCAAATCCCTAAACCTAAACCTATAACCTAAACCTAAACCTAAACCTACTATAAACTAAAACCTAAACCTAAACCCAAACCTAAACCAAAACCTATAACCTTAACCTAAACCAAAACCTATAACCTATAACCTATAACCTAAACTTATAACCTTAACCTAAACCTAAAACTAAAACCTATAACCTTAACCTAAACCAAAACCTATAACCTAAACCAAAACCTGAAACCTAAACCTTAACCTAAACTTATAACTTTAACCTAAACATAAAACCAAAACCTATACCTAAAACCTAAACCTATAAACTAAAACCTAAACCTAAACCTTAAACTATTCTCAAATCCCTAAACTTAAACCTACACCTAATCCCAATCTCAACTCCCCGCCTAAACCTAAACCTAACCATGAAAACCCAAGCCTAAACCCGATCCCGAACTCGAACCTGATTTCCTAAACCTAAACCTAAACCTTAACCTATTCTCAAATCCCTAAACCTAAACCTACACTAAATCCCAATCTCAACTCCCTAACCTAAACCTAAACCTAAATATGAAAACCCAAGCCTAAACCGGATCCCGAACCCAAACCTGATTTCCTAAACCTATTCTTAAATCCTTAAACCTAAACCTACACCAAATCCTAATCTGAACTCCCTAACCTAAACCTAAACCTGAACTTGAAAACCCAAACCTAAACCCGATCCCAAACCCGAACCTGAACCAGTTTCCTAAACCTAAACCTTAACTTATTCTCAATTCTCAAAGCTGTAACCTATAACCTAAACCTAAACCGAACCTAAACCTACAAGCTTAACTTATAACCTAAACCTATAACCTTAACCTAAACCTAAAACCAAAACCTAAACTTATAAGCTAAAACCTAAACCTAAGCCTAAAACCTAAATGTATTCTCAAATCCCTAAACCTAAACCTAATCCCAATCCCAATCTCAAGTCCCCAACCTAAACCTAAACCTAAACCTAAACTTCTAAACCCGATCCCGAACCCGAACCCGATTTCCTAAACATAAACCTTAACCTATTCTTAAATACCAAAGCTATAATCTATAACCTATAACCTAAACCTAAACCCAACCTTAACCTATAACCTTAACATGAAAACCCAAGCCTAAACCCGATCCCGAACCCGAACCCAATTTCCTAAACCTTAAACTTTAGCCTATTCTCAATTCCCAAAGCTATAACCTATAACCTATAACCTAAACCTAAACCCAACCTAAACCTATAACCTTAACCTATAACCTTAACAAAACCCAAATCCTAAACCTTAACCTAAACCAAAACCTATAACCTTAACCTAAACCAAAACCTATAACCTAAATCTTAACCTAAACTTATAACCTTAACCTAAACCTAAAACCAAAACCTAAACCTATAACCTAAACCTATAAACTAAAACCTAAACCTAAACCTAAACCTAAACCTATAACCTAAACCAAAACCTATAACCTTAACCTAAATAAAAAGCTGTAACCTAAACCTTAACCTATAACCTATAACCTAAACTTATAACCTTAACCTAAACCTAAAACCAAAACCTAAACCTATAACCTAAACCTATAAGTTAAAACTTAAACCTAAACCTAAACCTAAATGTATTCTCAACTCCCCAACCTAAACCTAAACTTCACAACCCGATCCCGAACACGAACCCAATTTCCTAAACATAAACCTTAACCTATTCTCAAATCCCTAAACCTAAACCTACACCAAATCCCAATCCCAACTCCCTAACCTAAACCTAAACCTAAACATGAAAACCCAAGCCTAAACCCGATCCCAAACCCGAACCCGATTTCCTAATCCTCAACCTTAACCTATTCTCAATTCCCAAAGCTATAACCTTTAACCTATAACCTAAACCTAAACCTAACCTAAACCTATAACCTTAACCCTTAACATAAACCCAAAACCTAAACCTTAACCTAAACCAAAACCTATAACCTTAAACTAAACCAAAACCTCTAACCTAAACCTTAACCTAAACTTATAACCTTAACCTAAACCTAAAACCAAAACCTAAACCTATAAACTAAAACCTAAACCTAAACCTAAACCTAAACCTATAACCTAAACCAAAACCTATAACCTTAACCTAAACAAAAACCCATAACCTAAACCCTAACCTATGACCTATAACCTAAACTTATAACCTTAACCTAAACATAAAACTAAAACCTAAACCTATAACCTAAACCTATAAGTTAAAACCTAAACCTAAACCTTAAACCTAAATGTATTCTCAAATCCCTAAACCTAAACCTAATCCCATTCCCAATCTCAACTCCCCAACCTAAACCTAAACTTCAAAACCCGATCCCGAACCCGAACCCGATTTCCTAAACCTAAACCTTAACCTATTCTCAAATCCCTAAACCTAAACCTACACCAAATGTAACGCCCTAAAAATTGGGGGTCGAGCAAAGCTCAACTCCCGAGTTCCAACGCATCACTTATGCAACACAGATAATGATGATTATGATGAGAGCATTGAAACATGAATAGGATTATACCAAAACAGCATATCATACCCCAGAGACAGTTAAATTTGCAAGCAGAAGACTGTGATAGATATATAAAATATATAAACTGTGGTGAGTCTCCAGAGTGTGAGAATGTTACCAGGTTAATGAATGACAAGTACAATTCAAAAATATACAAAATGTGTAAGGTCCTCTAGTCAACATCCCTGTAACCCCGTCGATCAAGACACGGCTCACACGAAGCCGCCAGAAAATAGCATATACTAGAAAGCATCCTCGTCGTCACAAAGTCCAGCTCCGCCTCAGGAGTAGCGTTGCCATCTGCAATCAGACAATGTCTGATTGGTGTGTACGACACCGTCCCGTAACGTGGGAGTGAGTGATCAACTCAGTGGAACAATAAAGCATAGGTTAACATGTTATCAAAACAGTCAAGCAGTAATGATAAAGCGTACAATCAACAACCCTAAGTACTCTTGTTAATGTAAGTATGAAATGTAATCATGATGCATGCCCTCACCAACATACTCCCTTGTATGGCACCATCTTACATCCGTGACATGCTGTTACCTTCAGTGCTCCACATATTCCACACACATGCAATGCGATGATGAGCATGATGACCGAGTTATTATTAGTCCATTTCAAACAGCAGTATTGGGAAACTAAGGTATCTTCCTTATATTATTCCCAAATAATGATCCATTCTAGGATCATCAGTCCTAGACAATCTCATACAATGGTGTGTTTCTAGGTCGCTGCAAGGGCTGTCAGGGCTGTTACACGGAATCGTTACACCACTCCCCCATCACCTTATTAATATAAGCCTAGTTTATACTCTGTTACTACGGGAAGGCTCGTCATCTTACCATAGATTTAAAGTATGCTCGAGGTCACTACACAGGGTACGGTCAGGGTTGCCAGGGCTATTACACGGAATCGTTGCACCACTCCCCCATCACCCATCAAAGCAGTGTAGGCCGACAGCTTGAATATAGTGTCTCATACCACCATAATCGGCTCACGAGTCAGGTTACTCAATGGTCACTATGGGAAGGCTCGTGGCCCCAACGTAGCCCGACAGCTTGACCATGGTGTCCCATACCATCATGCCCGGCTTATGAGTCTTGGTGGATCGAGGTACCACGGTTAACGGGATTCCACTAGTAAGGTTAGTACCTCAGGTTTAAACAGAGGCGTCCAAACATGGTGAACATACATAAGACAAATCGGGTTACTTGACGAGCTCAGCTCGAGTGCACAACAAGTTGAACGATATGAAGCGCATAAGCATTTCATGTGGCTAGCCACTATCGTCAACCGAAGTACGACTCGGGTTCGTCGAACACATCTCGCATAGCGAATGAATCTCAGCCATGCATTCATTTTCGTTTCTGATTGCCTGGACTATAATCATAGCCCCAAACACAATCAATCCTTATTCAGAAGCATGTAGAGTAAAGCATAATAAACAAAGTAATTCAAGCATGTTATAAAGCATGTCATAAAGCATGTTATATAGAACAATATAAACAGGAAATACAAACACATATATTTCTAAGGTAGCTGAGAATCCTATCTCAACACCTACCTAAAGCATAATCCTCTAAGTACTTGCTCTTACAAGCATTTTCACAAACACTTAGGATACACTCTTTCAACATACATAGCGTATACTTAGCAAAAACAAGCATTAGGGCGAACCCTTTCGCCAAGTAAGTATTATATACATATAAAGCATGTTCATACAGTAATTAATCATGGCAAACAAACTTTCAAAATTTATACATATATGGTACTTCCTACAATTACGGGGAATACAGTATATTCAACATAGTTAACATCTAACCGAAAAATGAAACGGACAACACTTTATACATGTGCAATTGCATGCAGATCATGAATCTATCATTATCTGACATTGAAAATGTTGAAAACCATAACCTATACATCTAAAGTCCACACCTTTTGTCGTAGAATCGTAACGAATATGCTAGAATCTCTAAGCCTTCGTCAACGGTGATTAGGTAACCTAAATCATGAAACGGGTCAGCTATTACATTAACAACACTCTTGGAAACTCTAAAACAGCTTAGGGTCATGTTTTTTTACCTACAAATGAAGCCGAAATCGCCGAAAAAGCGGTTAGATCGTGATGATTGATCACATAGGATAGTAGGGTAGAGCATCAGGAAGATGCTCCCACATCTCCCACACTTTCTCTCTCTTTTCTCTCTTCCCTCTCTTAGGTTTTCTCAAATTCATATAGAATGAGAGAGTGAGGATTTAAGGTCCTTATATAGGCTCAAAACACTCCAAAATAGACTCCAGGTCGAGGTATACTTAGGTTATAACCAAAGTAAGGCTGTTCCGTCTCAACGGAGCACTTCCGGAAGCCCCCCTTGAGGCAAAGGTCGGACTTAAGCACAGACATTGGATCTAGGTCGAGTTACATTTTTGGTCCGATCGGATTTACAGATCGCCCGTGGCAGACTAGTTTCAGTTCAACGGTCCTTGAGACTCGATTAAGGCCATAAGTACACTGCCATGTGTATGAAATTTCCCCTGATCCGAGGGTATATTTGGATCAGATTCTGACGGTCTGATTTCTTATAATAGGCTCGTAAGTGACAAGTTTCAGATTACTTAAATGAGACCCAATTTCTAAAGAAACCTACGTTTTCACACACTCTTCACTCCAGGCTCAAGCGAATAGCCGTGGGACACTATTTGGATTTGATTTTCGAGATAGTTGTCAAGCCCAACAAGGTAGTCCTAACCATTTAACTTCGCGTTAATCGGACTTTCGACGTGCAGTCCAGATCTGAAACGGAGTTTCAATGTGCTCCCAAGAGCAACTGGGTAATGAGATTGATCCTAGATTTTAGGGTAACCTAGCGTCAATGATTCTACAAGTTTTGGGTCTTACAGATCGTATTTAAAGTGATTGGTATTAATTTTATAGGTACTCTAGTTTAACACTAGCTAATTCTTGCCTAATTTCTAAAGGATTTAGTCCTGAGGGATTTCGGCTTGAGGTGATACTCGGGCCTTTGGTAGTTTGTATAGAAGGTGGTTCAAGCTATTAGCACTTAATTAAATTATGCCCTAATCATGGCAGAATAAGGTCATAGGGCAGGAAAGGCTGATGTTTCTAAATAACCTATTCATCGATGACTCCATAAGGTTAAGGGTCACAAGCCCATTTTATTTATGTATTTACTATTTACAGTAAGTTTTAGTTTAAATATTGTTCTTCCTCACCTAAACTTGAAGAGTAACGTCTAATGTGAAAGTACTTTGAAAATTTTAAAGAATAAGGTGGAGAAAGGTGAGCTTTGTGAAGGAAATGGGTTAAAAAGTGATTTTTAGATTATGAGATTGGGTTCTGACAAGTTAATAAGGTGTTATGAGTGACCCATTGCCTAAGAACGTCTAATTCCAGGTTGACAAAAATCCAGAATGTTACAATCTGCCCCCCTTAAAAATAATTTCATCCCCGAAATTGGCTAAAGGTAGTAAGTAAGAATTCTATTATTTCATTTGCCTAAGACTTATTGATTTCAAGTTTATATGCATGGTATGGTGTATATTGTGCATGCTAGTTTAGTACACTTTAGGCACTACCCACCTTAAAAAATTTATTTCTTTATCCCTTGCTTATTCCCTAATAAGTTGATACAATTTATTCCGTTATTTATTTGACGTCTTGACGACAATTCCCACCTATTTGGAGTAAGATAGTTGTTTTCAATGTTTGACGAACATAGAGAGACGGTTATAGTGGGCTTGATCCCGATACATCGATCATCTCCTTGACCAGGGTAGAAAGCTCATCGTATCCCTTCTTAGTCCTGGTGGATCTTGGTCTTCTGCTCGGCCAAGCAGTGAGTCCATTGGTAGTCGGCCATGATTGAGAATTGGGTCAAGTCGCGAATACTTTGCAGTTGTATATGTCAGTAACTCCATAGTCCGATCATTCTAAAAACGTAGGGAATGTCCATCATTGAAAGGCTCAAATTTCCTATCTATAAAGTTGCTCGTTGGGTCTTGGTCTAGGAGAGTCCTCGATATTATCTACGTCTAAGGAAACGGTGAATTGGCTAAGGTTTCTATTAACACTTGCGAATACACTAACTTATTGTGGCTTAACTCGTAACTATTGTTAAGTCTATTAGTACGAATTGATTTAATACTTGAACCCTAATTGCTTTTATTCCAGTAATTTCAACGTTAACGGTCTAAGGAAGGTTCAACCCCTATTTAGTGACCATCTAGTGACCTAACCTTTCGTCTAACTTGAATCAATTTCCTTTGATCCTGTACCGATGGGGCAAGGGCCAACCATGCTTTCGTTGCACCACACAGATCAAAGAGGTGTATTAGCTGACCTAACTAGATTGGGCTCATAATGTTCTCCCCTTAAAAATTTATTTCTACCTCCAGGGTTCAAGATCTATGTCCTGATCTGTATGTCGGAACAAGGTGTAATTTAGGACCTATCCTTGACATGAAATGGGACAGGATCTCCCAATACATTGGTCTTCCTTCCATCGATAATGTGTACTATGGCATTGGTACTTATGTTTAAAGAAAGGAACTAAAAATGATGGGTATTGTGGTTGATTTCCAGGGCAGGTGTGAGTTTGACGCAAGATGCCTAATTCTACCAAGGCGTTTTGTTACGGTCCAGACTTATCCTAATTAATCATGTCTAGCTTAATAGGCAAGCTATCTTTCTACGTTCATATGCACAATATGTATGCCGATATAGCATGTGATTTGGGACCTAATTCCTAACTATCGGTTGCCCATTTGGAAAATTCCTTAGGTCTAAAAAGATAAAGTCTCTAGTAGCTATATATTCCTAACACTTCTCAAAGACGACGTTATAAACTTTTAGTTGTAAGTGGTCGGGTTAACACGGAAGGGAAGTTGTATAGTGGGTTTGAGTCGGTTAAGCCGAATAACCAAGTCTATAATTCAATTGGCTTAGCATAACTAATTAGTCATTTATCTTCCTTAGCCTAACCAGTAGTCTAGTATTAATTTAAGAGTAGTGGTAATCCACTGGTTGTAATCCAAAGTCTATGCTTATACACTAGATGATTTTATACCCTTTCTAATATAAGAAATTGTCTTATCGCTTAGAGTCAAAGTTCTCTGATCAGAATTAAGTTGCCCGAACTTGAATGTAACTGTGCTCGAGCACCACACACATGTTCATACTAGCTAAGAAGGTCCTAGGGTTCACATTATTAATTTATTGAATTTCCTACACTGTCAAATCCTTTGAAATCTAAGAGTACTACTTTAGGTCCAAAACTCTAAGAGCTTGTTTGGCCAATGGTATTAAGTTGTATTAAATGGGACTGCATTGCTAATCTCACCTCGGGATTGGGAGTGGCATGTTTGGTAGGAGGGTGGGAGGGGATTAAAATTAATTTTATAGGCTTAAAATGAGCCTTGTGTTAGAAAGTATGAGATAGGATTTCCAAATCCCATGATGACGAATTTCTAAGTGTCATTTGAAAGAAAATCCCGGGATTTACGTTTAACTGCGTACATTCCAAACATGGCATTGGAAAACATGGGATACACCCACTCCAAGGACAATACCTTACACATGCATTTATTGTTACCTTTACAATTCCATCCACCTTAAACTCACCTAATGCAGTTGGCCGAACGGGCCCTAAATGTCCCAAACATTTGGAGGTTGTGAAGGTTATGCGACACAAGATCGTTGAAGCACACTATGGTATGTGTGTGTTCACAAGCAAGGAGGAATGCAAAGAGTTGAAGAAATGAAGAAGATTAGAAGAGAGATTATTGGGTTTTGGAATCTTGAGCTACAAAAGGGGATGTGTAGGCTCAAATGAAAGGGGTTGAAGAAGGAAATATAAAAGGATAGGGTGGCTAACGGTTATTTGAGCCTCAAGTAGGGGGTATGAGAGCTCAAATGAGAGAGAATGGAGAGGGTAGGGGGATAGCTATTGCTGTGAACGATGGAGGGGTATAGGTTGTAACAGTAAACGATGGAATAGGCAATTGGAGGGACGGTTTGAGAGAGAAAACAGAAAATATTGAAGGAAAGGGAGAGCTTGGAGGAGTGTTTGAGAGAGAGAGGGCAAAAAGGATGTGAAATAGGGGCCCCCACGTAATTTCGCGGGCCCCACACGTGTTCAGGGGTCGGCCTGACACCGACCCGCACCGGCCCAACCAGCCCGGGCAAAGGGGATCGCGGTTTACCGGGGTGAGCGCAGCACCGCTGCGGTCCTCTGGACTAGGCGCAGTGCCGCCGTGGTAGGGCGGTGGCCACCCCTCTCCCAGGGTACCAATGAGGCCCCAGGTCCACCGTGGGTCCCCCCGGATTGCATCCTTTGGCCCACGGCTCCGTTTCGAGTCGTTTCAGGACCATTCAGGTAAATTTCTAATGTACAGAAGTACATAAAGGTGTTTGAAGGCTAGGATGGGGTCAAACATGATCTAAACCAGCTGATTGACGGCCTAGAGGTGATTCGGGATTGACTCATGCGATCACAGATGATTACGGACCCGATCTTGGCGACCTTTTTCAGTGAACTTTGCCGATTGGAGAAATCAAGATACCTATGACTGTTTCTATATTGTTCTCGCACCCTCCTAAGTCAAAATGTGTCAGCGTACGTCGTGAGACCATAACTCAGGTCCAGTTTAATCCAAATCATGCTCTGATACCATCTTGTAACGCCTTGAAAATCGGGGGTCGAGCAAAGCTCAGCTCCCGAGTTCCAACGCATCACTTATACAACACAGATAATGATGATTATGATGAGAGCATTGAAACACGAATGAGATTATACCAAAACAACATATCATACCCCAGAGACAGTTAAATTTGCAAGCGGAAGACTGTGATAGATATATAAAATATATAAACTGTGGTGAGTCTCCAGAGTGTGATAATGTTACCAAGTTAATGAATGATAAGTACAATTCAAAAATATACAAAATGTGTAAGGTCCTCCAGTCAACATCCCTGTAACCCCGTCGATCAAGACACAGCTCACATGAAGCCGTCAGAAAATAGCATATATAAGAAAGCATCCTCGTCGTCACAAAGTCTGGCTCCGCCTCAGGAGTAGCGTCGCCATCTGCAATTAGACAATGTCTGGTTGGTGTGTACGACACCGTCCTGTAACGTCAGAGTGAGTAATCAACTCAGTGGAACAATAAAGCATAGGTTAACATGTTATCAAAATAGTCAAGTAGTAATGATAAAGCAGTACAATCAGCAACCCTAAGTACTCTTGTTACTGCAAGGATGAAATGTAATCATGATGCATGCCCTTGCCAACATACTCCCTCATGCGGCATCATCTTACGTCCGTGACATGCTATCACCCTCAGTGCTCCACATCTTCCAGGCACATGCAATGCGATGATGAGCATGATTACCGAGTTATTATTAGTTCATTTCAAACAACAGTATTGGGAAACTAAGGTACCTTCCTTATATCATTCTCAAACAATGATCCATCCTAGGGTCGTCAGTCCTAGACAATCTCATACGTTAGTGTGTTTCTAGGTCGCTGTAAGGGCTGTCAGGGCTGTTACACGGAATCGTTACACCACTCTCCCATCACCTTATTAATATAGGCCTAGTTTATAATCTGTTACTACGGGAAGGCTCGTCGCCTCACCGTAGATTTAGAGTATACTCGAGGTCACTACACCAGGTACTGTCAGGGCTGCCAGGGCTGTTATACGGAATCGTTGCACCACTCCCTCATCACCTATCAAAAAAGTGCAAGCCGACAGCTCGAATATAGTATCCCATACCACCATAATTGGCTCACGAGTCTGGTTGCTCAGTGGTCCCTATGGGGAGGCTCATGGCCCCAGCGTAGGCCGACAGCTCGACCACAGTGTCCCATACCACCATGCCCAGCTCATGAATCTTGGTGGATCGAAGTACCATGGTTAACGGGATTCCACTGGTAAGGTTAGTACCTTAGGTTCAAACAGAGGCATCCAAACATGGTGAAAATACATAAGACAGATAGGGTTGCTTGACGAGCTCGGCTAGCTCGAGTGCACAACAAGTTAAACGATATGAAGCACATAAGCACTTCGTGTCGCCAGCCACTATCGTCAACCGAAGTACGACTCGGGTTCGTTGAACACATCTCGCATAGCGAATGAATCTCAGCCACGTATTCATTTCCGTTTTCGATTGCTTGGACTATAATCATATCCCCAAATACAATCAATCCTTATTTAGAAGCATGTAGAGTAAAGCATAATAAACAAAGTAATTCAAGCATGTTATAAAGCATGTCATAAAGCATGTTATAAAGTACAATATAAACAGGAAATATAAACACATATATTTCATAAGTAAGCGGTTAAATTTAACAAATAACATGGAGGAAATCATATACATCTCTAAGGTCGCTGAGAATTCTATCTCAACACCTACCTAAAGTACAATCCTCTAAGTACTTACTCTTACAAGCATTTTCACAAACACTTAGGATACACTCTTTCAACATACATAGCGTATACTTAGTAAAAACAAGTATTAGGGCGAACCCTTTCGCCAAGTAAGTATTATACACATATATAGCATGTTCATATAGTAATTAATCATGGCAAACACACTTTCAAAATTTATACATATATGGTACTTCCTACAAATACGGGGAATACAATATATTCAACATAGTTAATGTCTAACCGAAAAACGAAACGGACAGCACTTTATACATGTGCAATTGCATGCAGATCATGAATCTATCATTATCTGGCATTGAAAGTGTTAAAAATCATAACCTATACATCTAAAGTCCACACCTTTTGTTGTAGAATCGTAACGAATATGCTAGAATCTCTAAGCCTTCGTCAGCGGTGATTAGACAACCTGAATCATGAAACAGGTCAGCTATTACATCACCAACACTCTTGAAAAATCTAAAACAGCTTAGGTTAAGGTTTTCTTACCTACGAACGAAGCCAGAATCGCCGAAAAAGTGGTTAGATCTTGATGATTAATCACGTAGGATAGCAGGGTAGAGCATCAGGAAGATGCTCCCACATCTCCCACACATTCTCTCTCTTTTCTCTCTTCCCTCTCTTAGGTTTTCTCAAATTCGTATGGAATGAGAGAGTGAGGATTTAAGGTCCTTATATAGGCTTAAAACACTCTAAAATAGACTCCAGGTTAAGGTATACTTAGGTTATAACCAAAGTGAGGCTGTTCCGTCTCAACGGAGCACTTCCGAAAGCCCCCCTTGAGCCAAAGGTCCGACTTAAGCTCATAGATATTGGATCTAGGTCGAGTTATATTTTTGGTCCGATCAAATTTACAGATCGCTCGTGGCAGACCAGTTTCAGTTCAACGGTCCCTGAGACTCGATTAGGGCCACAAGTACACTGTCATGTGTATGAAATTTCTCCTAATCCGAGGGTTTATTTGGGTCAGATTCTGATGGTCTGATTTCTTATAATAAGCCCGCAAGTGACAAGTCTCAAATTACTTAAATGAGACCTAATTTCTAAAGAAACTTATATTTTCTCACACTCTTCACTCCGCGCTCAAGCGAATAGCCATGGGATATTATTTGGATTTGATTTTTGAAATGATTGTCAAGCCCAACAAGGTGGTCCTAACCATTTAACTTCGCGTTAATCGGACTTCCGACGTACGGTCCAGATCTGAAACGGAGTTTCAATGTGCTCCCAAGAGCAACTGGGTAATGAGATTGATCCTAGATTTAAGGGTAACCTAGCATCAATGATTCTACAACTTTTGGGTCTTACAGATCATATTTAAAGTGATTGGTGTTAATTTCATAGGTACTCTAGTTTAACATTAGCTAATTCTTGCCTAATTTCTAAAGGATTTGGTCCTGAAGGATTTCGGCCTGAGGTGATACTCGGGCCTTTAGTAGTTTGCATAGAAGGTGGTTCAAGCTATTAGCACTTAATTAAATTATGCCCTAATCATGGCAGAATAAGGTCGTAGGGCAGGAAAGGCTGATGTTTCTAAATAACCTATTCATCGATGACTCCATAAGGTTAAGGGTCACAAGCCCATTTTATTTATGTATGTACTATTTACAGTAAGTTTTAGTTTAAGTATTGTTCTTCCTCACCTAAACTTGAAGACTAACGTCTAATGTGAAAGTACTTTGAAAATTTTAAAGAACAAGGTGGAGAAAGGTGAGCTTTATGAAGGAAATGGGTTAAAAAGCGATTTTTAGATTATGGGATTGGGTTCTAACAAGTTAATAAGGTGTTAGGAGTGACCCATTGCCTAAGGACGTCTAATTACAGGTTGGCAAAAATCAAGAATGTTACACCAAATCCCAATCTCAACTCTCTAACCTAAACCTAAACCTAAACATGAAAACCCAAGCCTAAACCTGATCCCAAACCCTAACTCGATTTCCTTAACCTAAACCTTAACCTATTCTCAAATCCCAAAGCTATAACCTATAACCTAAACCTAAACCTAACCTAAGCCTATAACCTTAACCTATAACCTTAACATAAACCCAAAACCTAAACCTTAACCTAAACCAAAACCTATAACCTTAACCTAAACCAAAACCTGTAACCTAAACCTTAACCTAAACCTAAAACCAAAACCTAAACCTATAAACTAAAACCTAAACCTAAACAAAAACCTATAACATAAACCTTAACCTATAACCTAAACTTATAACCTTAACCTAAACCTAAAACCAAAACCTAAACCTATAAGCTAAAACCTAAACCTAAACCTATACCTAAACCTTAACCTATTCTCAAATCCCTAAACCTAAACCTACACCTTATCCCAATTTCAACTCCCTAACCTAAACGTAAACCTAAACTTGAAAACCCAAGCCTAAACCCGATCCCGAACCCGAACCCGATTTCCTAAACCTAAACCTTAACCTATTCTCAATTCCCAAAGCTATAACCTATAACCTATAACCTAAACCTAAACCTAAACCTAACCTAAACCTATAACCTTAACCTATAACCTGAACATAAACCCAAAACCTAAACCTTAACCTAAACCGAAGCCTATAACCTTAACCTAAACCAAAACACTCAGAACCTAAACCTTAACCTAAAGCTAAAACCAAAACCTAAACCTAAACCAAAACCTATAACCTTAACCTAAACTAAAACCTATAACCTAAACCTTAACCTATAACCTATAACCTATAACCTAAACTTATAACCTTAACCTAAACCTAAACCTATAAGCTAAAACCTAAACCTATACATATACCTAAACCTTAACCTATTCTCAAATCCCTAAACCTAAACCTACACTCGATCCCAATCTCAACTCCCTAACCTAAACCTAAACCTATACCTAAACCTTAACCTATTCTCAAATCCCTAAACCTAAACCTACACCGATCCCAATCTCAACTCCCTAACCTAAACCTAAACCTAAACTTGAAAACCCAAGCCTAAACCCGATCCTGAACCAGAACCCGATTTCCTAAACCTATACCTAAACTTTAACCTATTCTCAAAACCCTAAACTTATACCTACACCAAATCCCAATCTCAATTCCCTAACCTAAACCTAAACCTAAACATGAAAACCCAGTCCTAAACCCGATCTTGAACCCGAACCCGATTTCCTAAACCTAAACCTAAACCTATTCTCAATTCCCTAAACCTAAACCTACACCAAATAGTAATCTCAACTCCCTAACCTAAACCTAAACCTAAACTTGAAAACCCAAATCTAAACCCAATCCCAAGCCCGAACCCGGTTTCCTAAACCTAAACCTTAACCTATTCTCAATTCCCGAAACTATAACCTATAACCTAAAACCTAAACCTAAACCTATAACCTAAACCTATAACCTTAACCTAAACCTTAACCTTAACCTAAACCGAAACCTATAACCTTAACCTTAACCAAAACCTATAACCTAAACCTTAACCTATAACCTAAACTATAACCTATAACCTATAACTATAACCTATAACCTAAACTTATAACCTTAACCTAAACCTAAAACCAAAACCTAAACCTATAACCTATAACTTAAACCTATAAACTAAAACCTAAACCAAAACCTATAACCTAAACCTTAACCTATAACCTATAACCCATAACCTATAACCTAAACTTATAATCTATAACCTAAACCTTAACCTAAACCTAAAACCTAAACCTAAACCTAAAGCCTAAACCTATAAGTGTAGGTTATAGGTTTAGGTTTAGGTTAAGGTTGTTTTTCTTTTCATTTCTTTGGATCACCTCTCATATGTTCTTTCTCTTTTCATTTATTTTTTTCCATAGGATTGTTTGTGTTTGGATGAATGTAGTTTATGTCTGAATGGATTTATGTAGTTTGGGTTTAGATGGATGTGAATATGAATATGAATATGATGAAATATATTATATAATAGGTGTATATCAGGAAGAATATGATGAATTATATTCTAAAAGGTGTATATCAAGAAAATTTTTTTAAAAAGAAACCCTTTAGCGACGAAAGTTTTTGTCGCTAAAAGTATACATGTTTATAGCCTTTAGCGACGAAACTTTTCGTCACTAAAATTCTCATCAATGTTTTTTAGCTACGAAAATTTTCGTAGCTAAAAGTAAACATCCAGAAACTGTTCACTCCCTTTAGCGACAAAAATAATCGCTGCTAAAAGTCTAATCCATGTTTTTTAGGTAGGAAACATTTCGTTGCTAAAAGGAAACCTTCCGATTTTAGTGGCAAAGTTTTCACAGCCTTTAGCGGCGAAAACATTTGTCGCTAAAAGTATCATCCACGATTTTTAGCTATGAAAAGTTTCGTACCTAAAAGTAATCTATTGAATTTTTTAAAAAACTGTTTACAGCCTTTGGCAATGAAAATTTTCGTCGCTAAAAGTCTCATCTGCGTTTTTTAGCTACGAAACATTTCGTTGTTAAAAGTAAACCTGTGGATTTTTTTCAAAATCTGTTCACAGGCTGTAGCGACGAATATTTCGTCGCTAAAAGTCTCATACAGGTTTTTTAGCTACGAAAATTTTCATAGCTAAAAGTAATGTATTCGAAGGTTGGGAAAAATGTATGAAGCATTTCGCGACGAACATTTTCGCCGCTAAAAGTCAATGTTCGGGGTCTTTAGTGACAAAAATTTTCGTCGCTAAAAGTGTCATACAGGATGTTGTTGATAAAATGCTTGGGGCATTTAGCGATGAAATGTTTCGTCGCTAAAAATCTCATGCGGGATTTTTAGCTGCGAAAATTTTCGTACCTAAAAGTAACTTATTGGAAGTTGGTGAAAAAATGTTTGGAGAATTAAGCGATGAAAATTTTCATCGCTAAAAGTCTCATACAGATTTTTTAGCTATAAAAATTTTCATTGCTAAAAGTTAAAAATGTTGGTGCCTTTAGCGACGAAAACTTTTGTCGCTAAAAGTCATTTTTAGATTTCTAGCTGCGAAAATATTCGTCGCTAAAAACCCACTTTCTTGTAGTGCTTAGATCTGTGAGAGAGACTTAAAGAGCACTCGAAAGAAGAAGAAGAAGAAGAAGAAGAAGAAGAAGAAGAAGAAGGAGAGGAAATCTAGACATCTCAGACATCTATCCTGTGAACCATCTACGATCTCTATCTCCTCAAAACAATGGTTATCTCTCTTTCTCTCAACGCCGATTTAGGAATTTGGGGATTTAGTAATTTATGGATTTTTTATTTGATGTGGACCCTCATTTAGGGATTTGGGGATTTTAGGGCTTACAGATTTTAATGTGGACCCCGAATTAGGGTTTTTCTGATTTTACAAATTAGGGATTTGGGGATTTTAGGTTTTATTTTGCATTTAAACATATGAAATTTAGGTTTTATTTTGCATTTTTACCGTTGGCGTGGCTCATTTCAAGTCTTTTTACGGTCTGTACAATAAAATGACAGTTATCACCGAGCTATGGAGTTATTTTCACATGTTTTACATGGTGGCCCGTAGAGCTTGGTTATTCTATTTAATCAAGTAGAACATGTTATCCTGATTCTGCTCTGTTCCATCGGATCCAACTCATCAATTTAAGTATGTTGCTACATTTTTACCAAGAACCTAAATATCAGTACAATTCAAGACCAGCAAGCCCCACCGCATAAAGTTAAGCCTGAAACTTCAAAGTTCAAGTGGTGTGGTCCATATGAGTTTTGAAATGTCCTGATTCAGGAGCTGATTTTGGGTATCTAATCATTCAGTTGCGGTGCGTCAGGGACCATGTATTAGATGACATGCACACTGTTATTTTAAACCATTTTAATGGTTAGACTTCCCAGCTCTAATGTTTTCCATTGGGCAGGCTGTCCAAGTGTTAAATCAGCCTTATATTTTTGGAACTATCCAAATGAACGTGCCGCATCCAACTGACGTGTGGGTCTTATACACGTCATGAAACCATTTCATCCACCGCAGCAAAAGTCATTCTCCTAGTCTACTTAGAAAAGTCTTTTAGTTGTTCACCTAGAATTCCACATTTTTTGCCTGGAGACTAATACACACCGTGTGGGACACCTTTCTTTGGAGGTGGTTGGAAACTGTGACAAATATCATGGAAATTTTGTGAATTGGGCTTCCCATTGGTCAACAATAATATTCTTCTCACCTCTCTTTTTCGTGATGATATTGCCAGGAAAGGATGGAGTGAGCTAGGTGGACATGTTGATCCACTCTGATAATTAGTTGTGTCACCTTGCGTCATACCCAAGCCCAAATATCATACCCATCTTCGATTTAGGTGGACCATATGATTGGAAAAAGTGTACAGTATAATGCTACACTCCAAACTATTTCTCTTAGTATAGCCCACCTAAATCATACAAGGGTCTCCATTACATATGTCATCCCATATTAGGCTGACATGTCATATATTAAAGTAAGAGAGATGCTCTGGTGCTCTCCAGGTGCTATAAGTTATAATCCTACTTGCATTGGATACTTAAACGGTCCAACCATTGATCAAAGTTGTTCATGGGATTCAGCCTACAGTTAATAAGCTATCATGCAAACATCACATCAATCTAATAAATAACAATCATTTGATCAATGGTCTTTAATATGAGCGGTCCAGCCAAGTTACACAAAAGCATGTCCAATTAACAATTTGATCCTTCCATTTATCTGGGTTTGCCATGAATTTCTTATGAATTTACAATCATTTTTATTTTTGGACAATCATAACCATCACATTTATGACTTTAAAAATGTATAGCTGCAAAATTAAGGCCTAATCAAAGATAGATTAGTTCATACGATCAGTGAGATTTTTATATGATATCTATTAAAGTGTCATGATATTACATTTTTTTTGTCTTAAATTATTATTATGATTAGTTAGTTTATAGTTGTGACTTGTAATTGTGATTTGTAAGTTAGATAATTAGTTACTCGTTTGAGGATTTCTGTGGGGCCATACATAGATATGGTGTATTTTTGGTGGCATAGAAATCGCTCAAATTGTCCCATTTTGGACAGTTCAAGGTTAGATGGATAGTATGCTTTCATATAATCTATTTAAATGTTCATACCTGATCCGTGGTCCATCTCCTCGTTTCTCTCTGGATATGTTTCTTCCGTTCCGTATTCAATGCTAAATATCTTTACATTGCTTTAGATATTTGGCATCTGAATGTAACGTAAGATCAACTTATCTGGAGAGGCATGAGGAGATGTTGACGGATTTTCGGCATCGACGTTTAAATGAGAATATGAAAGTATTACAATCTATCCAACCTTGGATGAGTAACTAATTTAGGATTTAATTATATTAGCTCAAAATTGATAGAGCAAACCCAGATGTGCGTCGGAGCTATTTGGATATTGAGTAGGGGTCCCTGGAAGGTGAGAACCGCTGTTATGACCATGATGAAGATGTTCATTTTCTATGGATAGCATTGGAGTGGCCTGGCTATTTGGACATACCATGTTTATGTATTTGCTCGAGATTAATGTAGTAGACCCGGATGTGCGTCAGTGCTATCCGGATGAGTGAGGGTCCCTAGAAGGTGGGAACCGCTGTTATGATCATGACGAAGCTATCAATTTCCTATGGACAACATTGGAGTGGCCTGACCATTTGGACATGCTGTATTTATATATTTGCTTGAAATTAATAGAGCAGACCCGGATGTGCGTCGGATCTATTCAAATGAGTGGAAGTTCCTGGAAGGTAGGAACCGTTGTTATGACCATGATGAAGCTGTCCATTTCCTATGGACAATATTGGAGTGGTCTGGCATTTGGACAGGCCGTGTTTTTATATGTATTTACAGGGACTACACCCTTAACCTAAGCCACACCCTAAACCTATAACCTATAACCTAAACCTATATTTATAACCTAAACCTATTCTCAAATCCCAAAACCTATAACCTAAACCTAAACCTAAACATATAACCCATAACCTAATCCTATACCTAAACCTATAACCTAAACCTAAACATAAACCTATAACTTATAACTTAAACCTATAGCCTAAACCTAAACCTATACCCTACAACATTAACATAAACTTATAACCTAAACCTACTCTCAAATCCCAAAACCTATAACCTAAACCTATAGCCTAAACCTAAACCTAAAACCGAAACGTAAACCCGATCTCGAACCCGAACACGATTTCCTAAACCTAAACCTTAACGTATTCTCAAATCCCTAACCTAAACCTACACCTAATCCTAATTTAAACTCCCTAACCTAAACATAAACCTATACTTGAAAACCCGATCCCGAAAACCGATTTCCTAAACATAAACTTATTACCTTAACCTAAACCTATTCTCAAATCCTAAAACCTAAACCTAAACCTTAACCTATAACCTACAACGTTAACCTATACCTTAACCTATAACCTAAACCTTAACCTATAACTTAAATTAAACCTATAACCAAAACTCAATTTCCTAAACCTTAACCTATAACCTAAACCTATAACCTAAACATAAACATAAAACCTAAACCTAAACCTATAACCTAAACATAAACATAAAACCTAAACCTAAACCTATACTTATAACCTAAACCTATTCTCAATCACTTAAAGTTATAACCTATAACCTAAACCTAAACCTATAACCTAAACCTATAAGCTTAACCTAAACCTATAACCTAAACTCAATTCCTTAAACCTTGGCCTATAACTTAACCTAAACCTAAACCTATAACCTACACTTATAACCAAAACCTAAACCAATAACCTTAACCTAAAGATAAAACCTAAACCTAAACCTTAACCTATTCTCAATTCCCTAAAGCTATAACCTATAACCTTAACCTAAACCTAAAACCTAAATGTATTCTCAAATCCCTAAACCTATAACCTAAACCTAAACCTATTCTCAAATCTCAAAACCTATACTTATAACCTAAACCTAAACCTATTCTCAAATCCAAAAACCTAAAACTTAAACCTTAACCCATAACCTAAACCCATACTTCTAACCTTAACTTAAACCTATTCACAAATCCCAAAACCAATACTTATAACCTAAACCTAAACCTTAACCCATAACCTAAACCTATACCTATAACCTTAACCAAAACTTCTAACCTTAACCTAAACCTTTTCTCAAATCCCAAAACCTAACCTAAACCTTAACCTATAACCTAAACCTATACTTATAAACTAAACCTACACCTTAACCTAAACCTAAACCTATACTTATAACCTATAACCTAAACCTAAACCTAAACCTAAACCTTAACCTATTCTCAATTCCCTAAAGCTATAACCTATAACCTAAACTGAAACTGATGTTTTATTTAAACCAACATGATTTAAATGATTTTTAAACTCGCAAGTATACGAATCAGATGTAGATATGGTACGTATTACGAGATCATTCCCACGAGGACTGATCATCACAATTCAAATTTATGACTCTCCTTAACTAATCCAACAAATAATGGAGCGAACTACTAAGCACAATTCTATAAAAAACAATTGAGAATAGGGAAGAAAATTCAATCAGAGAAAGAGCACTAGGACTTTTAAATCCACCCCTAATTATCTTAACCCTTGTTTTGTCTGTTGATTCACCTTAATCTAGATTGATACCACTTATATAGAGAAAGCACAATCTGTGTCCTTAATCGGGCATACAGAATGTCTAATTCCTTTAAGCAATGCCATTAATAACATATCCCATGTCCTTGGTCGGGCACATGGAATGTACAGTTCATTAAAGCACCCTATTTCTTCCTCTATAGGAAACCTGTTCTTGATCAAACACAAGCACCTATAATAAGCATCCAAGCAACATCCATATATATACTTTGGTCAAGTTCATAGATGGAGAAGTATAGAATTTAAACCAATCAAGCCCATTTAGAGGAAAAAACAAATCAATTAATATTCAAAGTAAATTCAACCAATACAAGAGCTAATCAAATTAGGGGCTTCATCTCAGCCCTAGCTGAGAGATTAGTGACCCATAAAATCTATTAAAAAGATGGATAAACAAAATTCATAAAAAGGGAATACCAAACGAATCGATCTCTCTCTCTCTCTCTCTCTCTCTCTCTCTCTCTCCTTTCTTCTCTTCTCTGGATCTCCTCCCTGGATCTGGAATTCCTCCGTTTCCGAATGCCTTTCCCACGTCCAAAACTCCTCTTTTATAGCTGCTGGAGGGCTAGAGTCAGTAGCAGAGTCGTAGCAAGACACGGAGTGCAACTTTTCACAGCCAAGTTCAGAGCTTCAAAACTCCACACTTTCCTCGCTCAAATTCCAAAAAAAACCCATCCCTTAGGACTTTCTTGGGTCCTCTACATGATGGACGGTTCAGATCTACCATATGATCAAAGATGGTGGGCCACAACCACCTGGAAAAGTCAGTTTTTGCGGATTTGCGAAACCTTTCGCAACCTTTCCCTGCGAAGCTCAGTGGGCCCCACAGAAGTGTTTTCTGAAAAATCCACCCCGTCCATTGGATTCAAAATGAAATTTCAGTCAAGAATAGGTAGTTTTGAACGTCCATTGACACGTCCCAGAGAAGAAAACACAAAAAGATCATATTTGAACGTTGCAGGGTAGCCCTTTTGTGGCCTCTGTATCACACACCTGTACACGCATGGTTGCAAAGTATCAGCATGGTTCTGAAGGGTTTTTCCTCCTCTACAAGATGAATGGATTGGATCGGCCATACGGGCCATGAGTGGGGCCCACAACTGTTCGCAAAACTGGCCAGCGGCCGGTTACGCGCTGCCAAAAATAGAAAATTTCTTTTTTTCTTCGGTCAGAGACGGTCAAACCGTCTCTGCCTTTGCCATGCACAGCTAGTGCATTTGTGCACTATGTACACGCCACATATACAGGGCCCACTTGTGATGTTTCTCGAAATCGAAAACCGTCCATCTATTTTTTCTCCCAGATTAAGGCGTTGACTCCAAATTTGAGGCAGTTCCAGATATCAGGTGGGCCCAAAATCAACGGTTTATGGGCTGATTTGTTAGTTGGGGCACTTTCATAGTGATCCAAGGGCTGAAATTTGAAATGTATGGTTAATTTATGTCCCTAATCCCATGTATAAAGTTTTGAGCCAATCGGATAGAGGGAACCATGTGATCTTGCATTCTGGACCCTTTTCGGGCCCCTTTGGCTTGCTTTCCTCATATCCCAGCTGGCGTGTAAATTCTTCATTATTGGTTCTCTGGAGTCCATCCTGTGCTTTGGTGACTTTGGATCATCAAATCCATGCTTTTAATTCTCTTTTTAGTGTAACGCTCATTATTACGTCCTGCAATGAAAACACGATTAAAACACTCCATTAAACCTTATCATGTACGTATCATTAGGCAATTACTGGGGTCTGATATGCAACATTCGACACTCATCACAACCCCCAACCAGCATTTTGCTAGTCCCGAGCAAAACATGCGAAAAATATTTTGAGAAATAAAGACGATTCCTATAAACTCAAGTGACTTGTGAACAGATAGTTGAGATATGAAAATTTTAAAATTCATGAATGTTGAGAAGAATTTTCTCCAGAAATCAAGCTCACAGTAAACTTCTTAATCAAGCTCAAAATATTAATCCATTAATTAGAACAATTTTAAACATTGAGTTCCATGAGTGTATAGTGTAATCTCGGCTTACAATCATTAAAAGATCCAACTGTCAATTTCATGATATCATTATTAATTAACAACAGAATTCATGACAACAAAACCTGAAACCAACACTTGCCTTACAGATTTAATTTTCCATTCAAACCACCCTTTGATTTTCTTTATGAATAGTAATGCCAAGGAAGGGAATCAAATTCTCACCTATAGGGAGCAAACCTATGGTGAAAACTTGTCGCCTAACTTTTTATAAATGTCAACTATGGGGAATCGAATCTACACCTATAGGGAGCAAACCTATGGTAAAGATTATGTGACTCAACCCTTTCAATTCTTCTTTATAAACTGATGCTAAAAATTTTATTTTTCAGGCTGGTTCCTTTCATGCTTAGAGATTACCAAGTTATCATTTAATATCGAACTGAAAACTTAATGTGTAAGCGAGATCTGATATGTGAAATCATGGCTCAATCAATGTTTACAATTTCTAATTATGGATTATCAATTCAAACTTAACTGTGAAATCTACCAGACATCTGAATCCAAGAGTCATAAATTACTCACATTCTGTATCTTGTAATTTCAAAATCACAACTATCCTTCAAAATCACTTTGAATTCAACAGAAATTCTAGAAAAAATGTTAAAATTTTCACAAATTTTTCTCAAGATCAAGAAAATACTGATTAGGTAACCTAATCTCCCACTCCCAACTTAAAATCTACATTGTCCTCAATGTAAAAGAAATAAGCATGCAATGCACATGGGACAACGAGAATAAAAGAGGAGTGATGGAAAGATAGTACCTGGATGGAGAATCAAGAAGCTTTCTCAAAAAAAATTTCAACGTAAAAGTGAGTTAGCACAAGAGAGACATCAACAAAAACAAAATACAAAATAAAATCACAAAAAGAAAACCCTACCTATACCACTTTCGTAGGTGCTCTCGATTGCATTTAGCGCATGCAACAAGCCTTTAAACCCCTAGTTTACCCCTAGTAGACGAGTTGTAGTCTCGTGAGGGTTTCCAGTAATGTTACCCACAAACATTAAACTAACTAACTGAGAAAATGAAATGAAATGAAAAGCTGGGTTGCCTCCCAGGAGCGCTAAGTTTAACGTCTTCAGCCAGACAAGAACGGACCAAGAATTAACTAATCTTTATAACCAGGGTCCGCCAAAGAAATTACCTCAATACCTTGATTAACCAATCCCAGACAAGTGATGTGAGTTCCCATGAACTGAGCTATCTGAAATGAGGTAACTGATACTGTCGTCAAATAATTTAAGGACTTCTGCTCGAACGACTTCTTCCATGTTAGGATCATGCTTCTGTTGCATTTCACGCGACATTCCCGCAACATGATCCATACATTCAGTGGGGCATACTCCCTGTATTTCTACTATCTTCCGTTCAATTGCTGCCTTATATGCTCTAAGAACATTAAGCAGCCTGCTCGCCTTTGCCCTCTAGAGTTAGAAACTATGCTGTCAGGAAGAGGCTCAGAGGGATGAAGAGGTTCCACTTTCGCTCTCCATTTTTCAGTCTCCAATATAGGAGTAGAGTCGAGTAGTGCATTGACTTCGTGGATGGGACTATCTATGTCAAAATCCATGCCATATTGTGCTAAGCAGGTCTCAAGTGGATCTTCAAAAGATTTACTAAGGAGTCCTGCACTAGACTCTCGATCATGTCCACTTCAGATATGTCATCCAAATCATGGGATTGTTGTCCCGCATTAAAGACATTAAGTTTAATATTCATGTTACCAAAGGACAACTTCATAACTCCATTCCAAAGAATTTATAATAGCATTAGATGTGGCCAAAAATGGACGACCCAAGATGACTGGGATCTGACTATGAAGATTCTGGACAGTGAGTATCTATAACTATGAAATCCACTTTGGAAAATAAAATTTATCAACCTGGATTAACACATCTTCAATAACACCCCGGGGCACCTTGACAGATCTATCAGCTAGTTGTAATGTTATTTTAGTCGGTTTCAACTCACCAAGTCCTAGCTGCTCATAAACCGAATATGGTAACAAATTGACGCTTTCGCCCTAAATCAAGCAATGTCTTCCCGATCTTATGATCTCCTATGCCGCAAGAAATGGTGGGAGCTCCTGGATCCTAAATTTAGGAGGGGTGTTATGTTGAATCATGGAGCTGAGTTGCTCTGCAAGGAAGACTCTCTTATGAACATTCTGCTTACGCTTTTGAGTGCATAAATCTTTAAGAAACTTAGCATACGCAGGGACTTGCTTGATGACATCAAGTAACGGAATGTTGACTTGCACTTTTTTAAACACATCCAGGATTTCATCAAAGTTATTTCTTTTCTTCATTGGTGCCAAACGTTGAGGAAATGGTGCTTTGGGCACATAGGGTGGCACATTAGTGGCTCTTGGAGAGTCAGAGAGCTTTTGGACTTTGGATGCATTAGTGTGTCTCTCTGCTTCATCTTGATCTTCCGTTTTGGAATTTGATTCATCCCTAGGTATCTCTATTCTATTGTCAATCTGTTTGCCTGACCTAAGGGTAATGATTGATTTGGCTTGCTCATGATATTGCCCTTGGTTGGAATTAGAGCCAATCTCATACTGTCCCTTTAGATTAGCCACAGGTTGGCTAGGGAACTTGACCTTCTCTTTCTCACTCAATGTGGCAGCTAGTTGACCCATTTGTACTTCCAACTTAACAATGGATTGCGCATTTGCTTATAAGCTTTGCTGGTTGGCAAGTAAGGTTTGTTGGGTGTCTTTTTGGAATTGGAGAGAACTCTACATAAAAAGGTTGAGTGTTTCTTCAAGAGATGGTTTCCGTGATTGTGCAGGCAGTTGTTGATATTGCGGAAACTGTTGAAGTTGTTGACTGCCAACTTGGGGGTGCAGTTGCATGGGAGGATTTCTTGTTGACTGCCAACTTGGGGGTGCAGTTGCATGGGAGGATTTCCAGATGGTCCTCCTTGTTGTCGTCCTTTTGTCCAAGAGAAATTTGGATGCCTAGCCCACCCTGGGTTGTATGTGTTCGAGTAAGGATCATTCCCAGGTTTTTGAAAAGTGTTCATAGCATGTACTTGTTCAGAGAGAAGTTCTGGGGATGCTGCACCAGATGGACAAGACTGCATAGGATGGGCAGGACCAGAACATATGGCACAAGCCTCGGCTTGAGTTGTTTGTGGAGGTTCATTATTTAATACCAGAGCATCAACTTTCTTTGTCAGGTTATTAAGCTTGGTGCACAGATCTGGCATTACTCCTATCTCATATATACCACCTCTCTTTTGTGGTTAGGGACTTCTGTCACCTCTATTTGAATAGTCCCATTGGTGGGAATTTTCGCACAAGGTTTCAAAGAAGTTCCACGCTTCAACATCACTTTTGGTCATGAACGACCCTCCACTGGTGGCATCGACCATGCGATGGTTCTGGGGTGTCAGACCGTCATAGAAGTATTGAACCTGTTGCCACTTTTCAAAACCATGGTGTGGACATTTAAGAAGTAAGTCCTTCCATCTTTCCCAACATTCATGAAAGTGCTCACCCTCTTTTTGTGCAAAATTGGTAATTTCCCTACGGAGAGCATTAGTTTTGTGAACAGGGAAGAACTTGTTTAAGAACTTCCTAGACAATTGGTCCCATGTAGTGATAGACCCAACTTCTAGAGAATTCAACCATGCTTTCGCCTTATCCTTCAAAGAAAAAGGAAAAAGGCGCAAACGGATCGAATCGTCTGAAAAGTTTTGAAACCTAAAGGTAGAGCAAATGTCTAGGAATTCTTTCACATGATGATATGGGTCCTCCTTGTCTAAACCATAAAAGGAAGGCAACAACTGTATGACCCCAGTCTTGAGTTCAAAGTGTGCTGCCATGGTGGTGAGCAACACTATGCATGAAGGCGCATTGAATTGGACGGGAGCTGAATAATCTCTAAGAGCTTTAGTTCCATTCTCTTCCGCCATTTCAAATAGGATGTTTCTAAATCTTCTACGAAAAGTTCTTTCTATTTCAGATCAAAGGTGCTAGTTCTATGTTTAGAGATCTACGTCCTAGCATAAACTATGTTATTGCAATGTAAGAAAGAAAACTAAACTAAGAAGCAACCTAAAAGAAATAAAACTAGAACTAGAAACTATGAGATTCTAAAACAAGTTAAAACTATGTAAATAAGAATGGGAAGAAAGAACTCGGAAAAGGAGATGATTGATGTCAGAAAATTTAAGAAGCTCCTCCTTCACTTAGTAGCTTCCTTCCTCAATTCCTGTAAATAAAAACAAAAACAAATTAAGTTTCCTAAAATAATGATAGAAAAATCCTAAATTTCTAAAAAGAAAGTTTCTAAAAAGGGAAGAATTTCTAAAACTAGAAAATAGAAAGTTAATTGAAAGAAGAATCTAAATCTAAAATTAGAAACTAAAAAATTTCTAAAAAATAAAATCCTAGTTCTAAAAATAGAAATTAGAAAAAATAAAGAATTTAGAAAGGGAATACCAAATTGGAAGTTTATTTCAGGTCCCTACAAAACAGGAATTAGGTTAGTTTCTAAAATAAAGAAAAGAACTCTAAGTTAGTAAAATCCTAAGCTATGAATTATGATAAGAGAGAATCCTAAATTCAATTTGGAACGAAACAGTCCACAACAACGCCAAAAAAAACTTGATGTTTTATTTAAACCAATATGATTTAAATGATTTTTAAACTCGCAAGTATACGAATCAGATGTAGATATGGTACGTATTACGAGATCGTTCCCACGAGGACTGATCGTCACAATTCAAATCTATGACTCTCCTTAACTAATCCAACAACTAATGGAGCGAACTACTAAGCATAATTCTATGAAAAACAATTGAGAATAGGGAAGAAAATTCAATCAGAGAAAGAGCACTAGGACTTTCGAATCCACCCCTAATTATCCTAACCCTTGTTTTGTCTGTTGATTCACCTTAATCTAGATTAATACTACTTATATAGAGAAAGCACAATCTGTGTCCTTAATCGGGCATACAGAATGTCTAATTCCTTTAAGCAATGTCATGAATAACATATCCCATATCCTTGGTCGGGCACATGGAATGTACAGTTCATTAAAGCATCCTGTTTCTTCCTCTATGGAAACCTGTTCTTGATCAGACACAAGCACCTATAATAAGCATCCAAACAACATCCATATATATACTTTGGTCAAGTTCATAGATGGAGAAGTATAGAATTTAAACCAATCAAGCCCATTTAGAGGAAGAAACAAATCAATTAATATTCAAAGTAAATTTAACCAATACAAGAGCTAATCAAATTAGGGGCTTCATCTCAGCCCTAGCTGAGAGATTAGTGACCCATAAAATCCATTAAAAAGATGGATAAACAAAATTCATAAAAAGGGAATACCAAACCAATCGATCTCTCTCTCTCTCTCTCTCTCTCTCTCTCTCTCTCTCTCTCCTTTCTTCTCTTCTCTAGATCTCCTCCCTAGATCTGGAATTCCTCCGTTTCTGAATGCCTTTCCCACGTCCAAAACTCCTCTTTTATAGCCGCTTTGGAGGGTGAGTCGATGCAGAGTCGTAGCAGGACACGAGTGCAACTTTTCGCAGCCCAAAGTTCGAAGCTTCAAAACTCCACACTTTCCTCGCTCAAATTCTAAAAAAAACCTGTCCCTTAGGACTTTCTTGGGTCCTCTACATGATGGACTGTTCAGATCTACCATATGATCAAAGATGGTGGGCCACAACCACCTGAAAAAGTCAGTTTTCGCAGATTAGCGAAACCTTTCGCAACCTTTCGAAGCTCAGTGGGCCCCACAGAAGTGTTTTTTGGAAAATCCACCCCGTCTATTGGATTCAGAATGAAATTTCAGTTAAGAATATGTAGTTTTGAACGTCCATTGAAGCGTCCCAAAGAAGAAAATATAAAAAGATCAGATTTGAATGTTGCAGGGTAGCTCTTTTGTGGCCTCTGTATCACACACCTGTACACGCATGGTTGCAAAGTATCAGCATGGTTCTGAAGGGTTTTTCCTCCTCTACAAGATGGATGGATTAGATCGGCCGTACGGGCCATGGGTGGGGCCCACAACTGTTCGCAAAACTGGCCAGTGGCCGGTTACGCGCTGCCAAAAATAGAAAATTTCTTTTTTTCTTCGGTCAGAGACGGTCAAACTGTCTCTGCCTTTGCCATGCACAACTAGTGCATTTGTGCACTATGTACACGCCACATATACAGGGCCCACTGTGATGTTTCTCAGAAATCAGAACCGTCCATCTATTTTTTCTCCCAGATTAAGGCGTTGACTCTAAATTTGAGGCAGTTCCAGATATCAGGTGGGCCCAAAATCAATGGTTTATGGGCTGATTTGTCAGTTGGGACACTTTCATAGTGATCCAAGGGCTGAAATTTGAAATGTACGGTTAATTTATGTCCCTAATCCCATGTATAAAGTTTCGAGCCAATCGGATAGAGGGAACCATGTGATCTTGCATTCTGGACCCTTTTCGGGCCCCTTTGGCTTGCTTTCCTCATATCCCAGGCGCGTAAATTCTTCATTATTGGTTCTCTGGAGTCCATCCCGTGCTTTAGTAACTTTGGATCATCAAATCCATGCTTTTAATTCTCTTTTCAGTGTAACGCTCATTATTACGTCCTGCAATGAAAACACGATTAAAACACTCCATTAAACCTTATCATGTACGTATCATTAGGTAATTACTAGGGTCTGATATGCAACATTCGACACTCATCAGAAACCTATAACCATAACCTAAACCTATAACCTAAACCTAAATCTAAAACCTAAATGTATTCTCAAATCCCTAAACCTATTACCTAAACCTAAACCTATTCACAAATCCCAAAACCTATACCTATAACCTAAACCTAAACCTTAACCTATAACCTAAACCTATACTTATAACATTAACCTTAACCTAAAAACCTCTTCCCAAATTCCAAAACCTATACTTATAACCTAAACCTAAACCTTAACCTACAACCTAAACCTATACTTATAAGCTTAACCTAAACTAATAACCTTAACCTAAACCTATTCTGAAATCCCAAAACCTATACTTATAACTTAAACCTAAACCTTAACCTATAACCTAAACATATACTTATAACCTTAACCTAAACTTATTCTCAAATCCCAAAACCTATACTTATAACCTAAACCTAAACCTATAAAACCTAAACTTAAACATATACTCATAACCTACAACCTATAATCCAAACCTATACTTATAACCTTAACATATTCTCAATCCCCTAAAGTTATAGCCTATAACCTAAACCTAAACCTAAACCTATAACCTTAACCTAAACCTATAACCTAAATGTATTCTCGAATTCCTAAACCTATATCCTTAACCTAAACTTAAAACCTAACCTAAACCTTAACCTATAACCTACAACCTAAACCTAAACCTTAACCTTAACCTATAACCTAAACTTATAACCTTAACCTAAACCTATTCTCAAATCCCAAAACCTATACATATATCCTAAACCTAAACCTTAACCTTAACCTATAACCTATACTTACAACCTTAACCTAAACTTATAACATTAACCTAAACCTATTCTCAAAACCCAAACCTATACTCAATTCCCTAAACCTAAACATAAACCTCAACCTATAACCTAAACCTATACTTATAACCTTAACCTAAACTTATAACTTTAACCTAAACCTATTCTCAAATTCCAAAACATATACTTATAACCTAAACCTAAACCTAAACCTTAAACTTAACCTATAACCTATAACCCAAACTCATAACCATAACCTAAACTTATAACCATAACCTTAACCTATAACCTATAATTATAACATTAACCTAAACTTACAACCTTAACCTAAACCTATTCTCAAATCCCAAAAATTATACTTATAACCTAAACCTAAACCTTAACCTTAACCTATAACCTATACTTGCAACCTTAACCTAAACTTATAACCTTAACCTAAACCTATTCTCAAATCCTAAAACCTATACTTATAACCTAAACCTAAACCTTAACCTATAACCTAATCCTATACTTATAACCTAAACCTAAACCTATTCTTAAATCCCAAAACCTATACTTATAACCTAAACCTAAACCTAAACCTTAACCTTAACCTATAACCTAAACTCATAACCTTAACCTAAACTTATAACTTTAACCTTAACCTATAACCTTTACTTACAATCTTAACCTAAACTTACAACCTTAACCTAAACCTATTCTCAAATGTCAAAACTTATACTTAATTATAACCTAAACGTAAACCTTAACCTTAACCTATAACCTATACTTGCAACCTTAACCTAAACTTATAACCTTAACCTAAACCTATTCTCAAATCCCAAAACCTATACTTATAACCTAAACCTAAACCTTAACCTATAACCTAAACCTATACTTATAACCTTAACTTAAACTTATAACCTTAACCTAAACCTATTCTCAAATCCCAAAACCTATACTTATAACCTAAACTTAAACCTTAACCTTAACTTATAACCTATACTTACAACCTTCTCATAAACTTATAACCTTAACCTAAACCTATTCTCAAATCCCAAAACTTATACTTATAACCTAAACCTAAACCTTAACCTTAACCTAAACCTTATAACATATAACCTATAACCTAAACCCAAACCTAAACCTGATCCTGAACATGAACCCGTTTTCCTAAACCTAAACCTTAACCTATTCTCAATTCCCTAAAGCTATAACCTATAACCTAAACCTATAACATTAACCTAAACTTATAACCTAAATGTATTCTCAAATCCCAAAACCTATAACCTAAAACTATAACCTTAACCTTAACTTAAACTTAAAACCTAACCTAAACCTTAAACTATAACATATAACCTAAACCTAAACCTCTATAACCTAAACCTAAACCTTAACCTTAACCTATATCCTAAACTTATAACCTTAACCTAAACTTATAACCTTAATCTTAACCTATATACTTGTAACCTTAACCTAAACCTATTCTCAAATCCCAAAACCTATACTTATAACCTAAACCTAAACCTTAACCTATTCTCAAATCTCAAAACCTATACTTATAACCTAAACCTTAACCTTAACCTTAACCTATAACCTATACTTACAACCTTAACCTAAACTTATAACCTTAACCTAAACCTATTCTCAAATCCCAAAACCTATACTTATAACCTAAACCTAAACCTAAACATTAACCTATAACCTAAACCTATACTTATAACCTTAACCTAAACTTATAACCTTAACCTAAACCTATTCTCAAATCCCAAAACCTATACTTATGACCTAAACCTCAACCTATAACCTATAACCTAAACTCATAACCTTAACCTATACTTATAAACCTTAACGTAAACCTATTCTCAAATCCCAAAACCCAAACCTAAACCCGATCCCAAAACCGAACCCGATTTCCTAAACCTAAACTTTAACTTATTCTCAAATCCCTAAACCTAAACCTACCTATAATCTTAATCTCAACTCCTTAACCTAAACCTAAACCTAAACTCGTACCTATTCTCAATTCCCTAAACCTAAACATATAGCCTAAACCTATAACCTAGGCTAATCTTAAAGCTATTTCCATAAACTGACTCTAGTCTTTTCATTGTGGAGATGGATAAGAGTTGGATGCGAGCTAAAAACAGGTTTGGCCTAGAGTATAAACAAGGGGTTCAAGAGTTCATGAAATTTGCCCGAAATCAGGCAGATTCAGGGAATAGGATTAGGTGTCCATGTCGAAAATGTAAAAACATGATATATAAGACTTTAGACAAAGTAGAGGACGATTTGTTCATAGTTGGGATTGATCAGGGTTACACTTGGTGGATCCATCATGGTGAAGATATGACCCATAAAGTTGAGGCCGCTGAAGTCAACGAAGACCCAATTGTGTTGATGATGAGGATGAAGATGTTGACGAAATGCAAGAAATCATGGGTGATGTGTTCAGGGGAGCAATTGCGGATACTGATTTTACAGCGACAAGTAGTAGCCAAGATATTCTTCCAATGAGTGATGTCGAATTAGAAAAGTTTAGTAGGTTGTTGAGGGATGCGCAACGTCCACTTTATCCGTGGTGTGAGAACTTCTACAAGTTGAATTTTCTTACAAAGTTACTTCATTTGAAGACAATAAATCGTTGGGGTAACAAATCGTTCGACCTGTTGCTTGAGTTGTTGAAAGAAACATTACCAGACAATGAGACATTGCCTAAGTCTCATTACGAGGTAAAATCCTTGATGCGATACTTGGGCCTTAGTTACATCCTCATACATACATGTATAAATGATTGTTTATTATATTAGAAATAGCATGATAAGGTTAAAGAGTGTCAACAATGTGGAGAGTCTAAGTGGAAGTATGACAAAGCCAGGCGTAAGAAAATCCTATAAAATGTGTTACGGTACTTTCCATTGAAACTCAGATTGCAAAGATTGTTTATGTGTCGTAAGATGGCTGAAGATATGAGGTAGCATAAGGAGAAACATGTTCATGATGATAGTACATTGAGGCACTCTACGGACTCTCAAGTTTGACAAAATTTTGAAAAGCAACATAACTGGTTTGTAGAGGATTCTCGTAATGTTCAACTAGATCTTGCAAGTGATGGTTTTAATTCATTTGGTAATATGAGTAGCTCATATAATATGTGGCTTATGGTACTTATGCCCTACAATTTACCTCCTTGGTTGTGTATGAAAGAGTCATTTTTCATAATGTCATTGCTTATTCATTGACCCAGGTCACCTGGGAATGACATTGATGTGTATTTGCGACCGTTAGTAGATGAGTTAAACGAGTTGTGGAGTCAAGGTGTAGAAACGTATGACACATTTGCAGGACAGACATTTCGATTGCATGCAGCGGTCTTGTGGACAATAAATGACTTTCCCACGTATGAAAATTTGTCTGGATGGAGCACGAAGGGCAAGTTGACTTGTCCTACATGTGGTAGTGAGACTTGTTCATTGTCATTAAAACATGGTAGAAAAACGTGTTATATGGGTCATCGTAGCTTCCTTCCGAGCGATCATAGTTGGCGCAGGAAGACGATTATCTTTGATGGAAAATAAGATCATAGGCCACCCCCAAAAGAGCTATCTGGAGAAGATGTGATACAACAACTGAGTAATATTGGAGAAGTTAGATTTAGTAAGGCATTGCACTTGAAAAAGAGGAAATGTACAGTATTAGACTATAACTGAAGGAAGAAGGGCATCTTTTTGAGTCGCCCTATTGAAGGGATCTGAAATTGTGACACAACTTGGATGTCATGCATATTGAGAAAAATATATGTGACAATGTCTTCGGAACATTGATGAACATACAGAAGAAAATAAAAGACAGTTTCAAGGCTCGATTGGATCTACAAGAAATGGGTTTAAGGAAATAGTTGTACTTGCAACCACATGAAAATTCGTATACTATACCAGTAGCTTGCTACACGTTGAAAAAACTAGAGAGAAAGCGTTTATGTGAATGGTTGAGATCGGTGAAGTTTTCCGATGGGTATGTGTCAAAATATCTCGGCGCGTAAACGTTACGGACTGTAAGGTAACAGGAATAAAAAGTCACAATTGTCACGTCCTTCTGCAAAGCCTACTACCAGTTGCGATTGGTGGGTTCCTGAGTAAGGATATCAGTACAGCGCTAATTGAGTTGGAGATATTATTTAAGGATTTATGTTTGAAATCATTGAATGTAGATGTTATTAAACGACTGGAGAGGGACATTGTCGTAATCCTTTATAAACTTGAAAGAATATTTCCACCTGCATTTTTTGATGTCATGGTACACCTAGCGATTCACTTACCACACGAGACGAAGCTTACAGGCCAAGTACAATATCGTTGGATGTATTCGATCGAAAGGTGGTAGAACCTATTAAAATTTTTATTCATTCTGTAAACTACATATATCCATGTTTTCATACTCTTAACATAGTAGTTTTGTGTACAGATACCTTCACACACTCAAACGATTTGTGAGGAATAAGGCACGCCCAGAGGGATCCATAGCTGAAGCGTACATTGATAATGAATGCCTTACATTTTACTTCATGTATCTTCATGGCATAGAGACTAGATTCAACCGAGAAGATCGAAATGCCGATGAAGGGCAGGAGAATGAATAAGCACTCATATCTGTATTTGCACATAACATTCGTCCTTTAGGATCCCCAACGTTTCAGGATATGGACCTTGGGGATCTAGCAAAGGCGAGGTGGTATGTGTTGCATAATTGTGAAGAAATAGAGTCGTACTTGGAATAAGTCTTCCCCTGATTATTGTTTTCTCTACATAGGATGATCTTAATGTTTCTTGTTGATGACGTGCCATTTATGTGTAATGAACACTTAGACGAGATAAAGTCTAAATTCCGCACAAGTTATGATTGAATGCATCGGGATCAGTTTCCACAATGGTTCGCAAAACGTGTAAGATTTTATATTGTATCTCACCACACTTAGATTTTTTGTTGCATTGCACATTATTTGAACTTAAGAAAGGCCCTAAATAATTACATTATGTACATGATAATAGATAAAGACGTTGCGCACAAGAAACTTTGCGGATGCGTCTGATGCACTATACTCACTGGCATGTGGCCCTAATAGACATATATCTAGATATATAGGTTGTATTGTAAATGGGATTCGATTCCACACCAAAGAACGTGAGAAGTATAGGACCATACAAAATAGTGGGGTAGTTATGAAGGAAACAAATGAGGATAAAATTGACTTTTATGGCGTTTTGACGGATATTATTGAACTGAATTATTATATAAGAAAGCGGGTGTACTTATTTAGATGTGATTGGTGGGACATTGGAAATAAGAAGTTGGGAATACAGACTGACAACTACTTTACGAGCATAAATTTATCTCGGAAGTGGTTTAAGGATGACCCATTTGTCCTCGCCAGCTAAGCCGAACAAGTATTTTACCTCGCTGACACCAAGTTAGGCGGCTCTTGGCACGTGGTACAGAAAATAAAGTCTAGGAACGTATTTGACGTTCCCATACCAGAAGTTGAAGATAGCGAGGACGGGAGAAATGACACATCTAGGGTTGAACAAGCATATCAAGAAGATATGCCATCTGGGGATACAGGGACTAATTCAAGTGTTGATATTGAAGTGGTACAATTGGATAAAGATGATGTGTCACCCGATCATGTTGATGCCTTAATAGTACATGACATTGTTAGAGATGATAGCAGTTTCATTGAGAGATCCATTGCAGACGATGAAAAGGACATACTGATCAACGATAGTGATGGTGAAGAACAAATAGTCCTAAGCGATAGTGATACAGACGACGATTATTAAATGTACACATGATTTACATGTAATTTTTCAATTCGAATATGTATATTTAATATAGAATGACGAAGTGTAATAGAATTTCTAAGGGTTATAGATTAAAGTTTACAGTTTTATTATTTCTACTTGCATTATAGTGTAATGGTCTAATCATATTTTAATCATTTGTCTAAGCATAAGCACCAATGCATTGTACCATCAATACTACTTGTATAATGTTTTAGTATATTCCACTTGTATTGACATTGTTTAAATTTATAAGCTCGTATCTCGCACATATTCAGTGATGGCACCAGGTGGGAGAAGACGTCGTTTGCGCACTGGATCTACCCCTTCTACCCTTGATGCGACGGAGCTATCATCACCGTCACATGTTATATTGCAGGTGTCTGATCCCTCAGTCATGCATACACCGAGCACTATAGTAAGTCTAGACATATATTTCTTTTAATGACTTCTGTTTATGTTTAGACTTACATATTTTTTTTTGTAACAGCATCGTCGACCAGCGAACGAGGACGTGGACCCACGCGTGGGTTACTTTTAGAGTGACTTACGCATAAGGGTAGGGTGACGGTAGAGTTTCCACAGGACTGCATTAGACCTATTGGAAACAATGCCAGACTATTTACGTCAGAGGTCGGTGTTTTATGCCGATCTCTGATCCCCCACCCCCGTTGGGCGTACGTGACGTGATGATATGCGTGCACTCATCCGTCGCCTTCTTCAGTAAATTTTAGTAAATTAAAATTTATTTTATAAAAGTTCATTTACAGTTAAATTATTTTCTTAATAAGTTTATTGTCTTAATCTATTATTTATGAAACTGCAGGATAAATTTGATTTGGATTTGAGTGTTCCGCACATTTCCTATGTCGTTGATGACATGATCAAGGAGTGGTTCAAGGAGTACCGCTCCCAGTTATACAAGCGGTACAAGCGGTGCATGAGCCACGAGGAGGGCGCACTGTCCGCACTGCTGCACGTGACCCATGACAAATGATGGATACTCTACGATAGATTTTTATTTGATTCTTTTTAGGTAATATTTACATATTTATGATATCTTAAGGTAACAATTAAATTCACAATTAATAACAATGTATGAATAAGGTGTTCAAAAGAGGAGCAAAATAAATTCTGACAACAGGGGAAAGTTAGAAGTGAACCACGTTGCTGGTTCAAAGTCATTTGTAGAAATTCATCACGACATGGTAAGAAATTACTGGTAATTATTAAGTTGATATATTCTTTTAATGCATTTATATTAACTCTATTGTCCTTTCGATTGCGCAGCGAGATTCCATCACTGGCTAGGAGCCCGGACCAGTAGACTTCTACAGAGGGACTCACTGTCGGCAGGCGACGGGATCTTGGGTACATCCTAGAGCCGGTGAGATTTGGGTAAAAATTCTTACATTGTAAAATTTAATTGCATTAAATTATAATAATGTCATTTTTTAGAGAAAATTCATATGTTTTCATTACAGGCGTCGATGGATACCTTATGCAGTCAGCCACTCCCGATGGTACTCAGCAGAGTGAGCCAGAGATCCTGAGTGATGTGCTTGGCACCTGTTCTGAATATGTGGCCATGGTGCCAAGCTCATGGCACCCGCTAAAGCTGCCTCCACCCAATCCATCGTCGTTGGCGAGAGCGTCACCCGCCGAGTTAATATCGCAGAGAGAGAGGTTCAGCAGCTACAGGTCATCGTCCATGACATCAGAGAACAATTGGAGAAGAAGAGTGAGTAGGTGGAGAGGCAGATGGAGGAGCAGGAGAGGAGGATTGAGAAGCTGGCGAGGTAGAGGGAGGAGTAGGAGAGGAGGAGGATGGAGGAGATGCGGGTGGAGCATGAGCGACAGATAATGGAGAAGTTTCAGGTTCTCACTGTACGCTTACCCATCGATGCTCCACCACCTCCACCTTCATCTTTGTGATTTTTTGTATTTTATTTATGATGTTAAACTTATATGTATTTATGTGCATGTGAATGAATGTCATGTTGATGGATGTAGTTTATGTTTGGATAAATGTAGTTTATATTTGGATGGATTTATGTACTTTGGGTTTAAATAGATGTGAATGTGAATATGATTAAATATATTACATAACAGGTGTATATCAGGAAGAATATGATGAAATATATTGTAACAGGTGTATATCAGGAAGAATATGATGAAATATATTGTAACAGGTGTATATTTGGAAGAATATGATGAAATATATTGTAACAGGTGTATATCAGGAAGAATATGATGAAATATATTGTAACGAGTGTAACAGGTGTATATCAGGAATTTTATGCTGGAATATTGAAAAAAAAAAAGACACTTTTACCAACGAAAATTTTCGTAGGTAAAAGTCTCATCAACGTTTTTTACCTACGAAAATTTTCGCATGTAAAAGTCTCATCCACGTTTTTACCTACGAATATTGTTAGCTACGAAAATATTCGTAGGTATATGTTTTGTAAATATTTTTACCTACGAAAAAATTCGTAGGTATATGTTTTGTAAAATATTTTGTAAAAATTTTTAGCTACGACAATATTCGTAGGTATATGTTTTGTAAATATTTTTACCTACGAAAATATTCGTAGGTAAAAGTTTTGTAATTATTTTTAGCTACGAAAATATTCGTAAGTAAAAGTTTTATAAGTATTTTTAGCTACGAAAATATTCGTAGGTAAAAGTTTTGTAATACTTTTTAGCTACGAAAATATTCGTAGGTAATAGTTTTGTATATATTTTTAGCTACAAAAATAGTCATAGGTTAAAGTTTTTAATAATTTTTACCTACAAAACATTTGTAGGTAAAAGTTTTGTAAATATTTTTAGATACAAAAATATTCGTAGGTAAAAAGTTTTGTAAATATTTTTGCCTACGAAAAAAAGTGTTGGTAAAAGGTTTTACCGACGAAACAATTCGTCAGCAAAAGTCGACTTTTGATAACAGAATTTTTTTTTTCGTTGGTAAAAGTTTTTCCCCTCGATCTTTTAGCAACGAAATTACTAACGAAAATTTTCGTGGGCAGAGGTTTTTCCCTACGAATAAAAGGCTTTTAGCGACAAAAATTTTTGTCGATAAAAGTGGCTTTTCTTGTAGTGAGATAAGATCGATTTTTGCCTTATTAACCTCAATTCCCTTGGACGAGATGATGTGCTTAAGGACAATTCCCTTCTAAACCATGAAATGACACTTCTCCCAATTAAGTACAGATTCTTTTCTTCACATCTTTTCAGCAGACATTTAAGACTCTCTAAGAACTCGCTGAAAGGTGAACCGAAAACAGATAAATCATCTATGAAGACCTCTAGATATTTCCCTACGATGTCAGAAAAGATACTCATCATACATCGCTGAAAGGTGGCAGGGGCATTACATAACCCGAATGACATCCTTCTGTAGGCAAAGGTGTCATAGGGACATGTAAATGTGGTCTTTTCCTCATCCTCAGGGCCGATTTCAATCTGATTGTATCACAAATACCCGTCAAGGAAACAATAATAGGAATGACTAGCTAGCCTTTCCAAGATTTGATTGATGAAGGGCAAAGGAAAGTGATCATTCCTCGTGACGGTATTCAGCTTCCTGTAGTCAATGCACATTCTCCAACCAGTAGTAACTCTGGTTGGTATGAGTTCATTATTGGCATTGGCTATGATGGTAATTCCGGACTTCTTAGGAACCACCTGAGTTGGAATCACCCATTGACTATCGGATATAGGGTATATGATACCCACATTCAATAGTTTCAGAACCTCGGCCTTAACCACTTCTTTCATGTTAGGATTGAGTCTACGTTGTGATTGTTGTGAGGTCTTCGCATTATCCTCAAGATATGTGCAGTGAGTACAAATCGATGGGTCGATTCCCTTGAGGTCTACTATCGTCCATCCCAGGGCTCCCTTATGCTCAATGAGAGTAGCTATGAGCATACTCTCCTGTTCTTTTTCCAGGTGAGCAGAGATCACCACCGGGTATGTCTCATCTTGACGTAAATAAACATATTTCAAATCAGAGGGCAAAGGTTTTAGGTCAAGCTTCGGTGGCTTGAGGCTAAACGGTAGAGGCACTACATTAGTTTAGGACAATTCTTCAAATTGTAGCCTCCACCGGTTAACTTCAAGTACTGGTGCAGTATCAAGCAAGGCACACGTCTCCCTAATCAAGTCATCATCCAAGTCATGGGAGCGGGCCAAGAGCTTTCTAGAGAGTCAGAGAATAAAGTCAGAGGCATTCTGTCTTCCACGAAAGAATCAATCATGTTAATGTCATAGAAATCGTCATCATCCTCAGAATTTCTACCATTGTTGAAAAAGATGTTTGACTCTAATGTCATATTTCCAAAAGATATGCTCATGACTCCATTCCTGCAATTGATAATTACGTTTGAAGTGGCAAGGAATGGGCGACCAAGGATGACAGGAATCTGAGTGCTTCCATTATTGACGGATTCAGTAACTAGGATGATGAAATCTACAGGGTAGTAGAATCTGTCAACCTGAACTAACACATCCTTAATTATCCCTCTTGGTATACAAACAGAACGATCAGCGATTTGTAACGTGGTTAAGGTGGTTTTCAATTCACCCAACCCTAGCTGTTTGTATACCGAGTAAGGAATCAGATTGACGCTCACTCTTAAATCAAGAAGTGTGTGCTCAATGCAGTAGTTACCGATCATACATGGTATGGTTGGGCTACCAGGATCCTTGTACTTCTGCGGCATGTCTTGCTTTAGGATGGCACTCACTTTCTCAATTAAGAAGATCTTTTGAATACTTTGTCATCTTTTGGTCGTGTGTAAGTCTTTCAGGAATTTGGCATATGAAGGTATTTGTTTTACGGCATCAAGTAGAGGAATGTTGACTTTCACTTATTTCAACACCTCTAGAATATCCTGAGAGTTAGAGAGAGATTTTAGTGCAACCAACCGTTGGGGAAATGGAGCAACTGGCTTCTCTAGAAGTTCTGGTTCTAATTTTTGTGGGGCATTACTGGATCTATCATTGTTGTCCTCTTCTGATTCTTTAGGCCTTTCGGGCCTAAGCGGAAGGGTTTTATCAATAATCTTCCCACTCCTAAGAGCGTTGATGGATTTAGCGTGCTCCATCTGATTTGAGGAGCTTGGGTTGTCAACTTCATATTGCAACTTTGGATTAGGAAGAGGTTGAGCTGGAAGGCTCCCCTTATTCCCAATCGTGTTTTCAGTCTTAAGTCCTTGTAGTGTTTTGTTAAGGTTTTGCAAGGCTTGTAACATATCCTCATTGAAACGATCTTGCTTTTTAAAATGTTTTAAAATCGGATCCTCTTAAGGTTTCTCTTGTTGTTGTTGTAAGTTTGATTAAATAAACCTTGAAAGGTAGAAGTTTATCCATTCCTCCAACTAAAATTTGGATGATTTTTCCAACCAGATTGTACATATTAGAGGTAGGTCCATTAAAAGGTCTTTGATAGTTATTTACGACATTGGCATATTCATTCAACACTCCTCGAAAGGCAGATATTGTAGGACAATTTTCAGTTATGTGAATGTTGCCATCACAGATGCAACCAATTTTGTTAACCTTATCCTTCTTTCCTTCCATGGCCTCGAATTTTCTTATGAGATTAGTCACTTTATAATTGAGATCATCCTCTTCTTTCAGGAGATACAATCCACCTTTCGGCCTAGACGTGGTATTCGGTTTTGGGTAATGGTCCCATGATTGTGCGTTTTCAGCAAGTCTATCAAGGTAATCCCATACCTCATCGACATCTTTATTCATGAATTCTCCATTACACATTGTCTCAACTATCTGGCGCATGGAAGATATTAGTCCATCATAGAAAAAATTTGTAATGCGCCACGTTTCAAAGTCATGTTGTGGGCATGAACTGACAAGATCCTTAAACCTTTTCCAACATTGGAAGAATGTTTCATCCTCCTTTTGGGCGAAGTTCATGATTGCTTTCTAAAGGTAATCGTTTTATGATGTGGAAAAAATTCTTTATGAATTCCCTTTGCATATCATTCCATGTGCCAATGGATC
This sequence comes from Magnolia changhungtana, assembly GCA_030180095.1. Lineage (NCBI taxonomy): Eukaryota > Viridiplantae > Streptophyta > Magnoliopsida > Magnoliales > Magnoliaceae > Magnolia > Magnolia changhungtana. The sequence goes on along the minus strand of JASAUF010000562.1, from coordinate 33,037 downwards.
TAGGACGTAATGAATGTAACCACGTCTTAGCTTTCTCCTTCAACGAAAAGGGAAAGAGTTTCATCCTAACTGTATCCTCAGATACATTAGGAAAGTATAAAGTGGTTATGATCTCATCAAACTCTTTCAGATGTAAATATGGACTTTCTGATTCAAGCCCATGGAATTTAGGAAGAAGTTGGATAACCCCTAGCTTAAAGTCCATATGTCCTGTATTTTCAGGAAAAATCATGCATAAGGGCGTACTCACCCCTGCTGGTTGTAAATAATCTCATAAAGTACGAGGCGGGGGTGCTTGATGCACCTCATTCTCATCATGGACTTCCACAACCCTAGGTTGGGGTAATGCTTGAGGTTGATTTGCAGCCATAACCTCAATTAACTCAGGAGAATTCGAGGGGTGTCTACTCCTGCGATGGACAATTAACCCCTCAACCAATCCTCCTTCAGCCAAGAGACGTCGAGTGTTATCACAAACCCACTTGGGCATGAAACACTCGCAGCCCTCAATTTAGATTTTAAACCTAGACCTAAGAGGAAGAATAGAAAGGAATTCTAGAAATAAAGAGGAAAGATGGAAAGAAGTTACCGAATTCGAAGTCCTAAGTTAAGATCCTGCAAAACAAAACAAACCAAGTTAATTTCTAGAAGATAAAACCGAATCTAAAGGCTAGAGAAAGTAAGAAAATAAGGACAAAGTTACCAAATTAGAAGATCTATAAAAAATCCTACGAAGTAGGAAAATAAGTTAGTTCTAGAAATCAATAAGAAAGGAATCTAAAACTAAAGTTGGTAAAATCCTAATCTTAAACTAATTCAAAAACCAATTAATTTCAGAAAATCATATCCTTCAGTCCCCGACAACGGTGCCAAAAACTTGTTCACTCCCCAAGTATAGGGTTGTGATGTAGTAATAAAATCGGTGAGACCGAGGTCGAATCCCAAGGGACTAAAACCTGTACGTAATTTGAAATTAAGTAGAACTAGAACTAGACTAAGATGAAATCTAAATCGATTGTAATTTGAGGAATAATGGTGAAATGTTAATTTAAAACTTAAGGAATTCAGAGGAAGGAAACTAGGGATTCAGAGGATCCACTTGTAGAGATCAGGGAGATCTTTTGCCTGCTTCAAGAACTCAACTGGACTTAGAGTCCCATCTTCATCCAGTTAAAGGGTGTAACCATGAAGATCAAAACTGAACTTCCTTTGATCTAGTTTTCAAGAGATGAAAGGTATAAGAATTAGAATGGATTCCATCACCAAACCATGCCCAGGAGACAAAGCAAACAACAGAATTAAACTAATTAATAACCAATCATAAGATGTATGAAGGTTAGGAAGGGTACTGTCATCTGACCATGCCCAGGAGACGATGGTGAACAACAGGGCTTCCTGACGTCATAATCATAAAAAGGAAAGGAATGTGCTCAAAGCAATCACAGACCCATTACAATTTTAGTCACAACAGACTATTAAAAACTAAAAACATTCCCTTCATTAAACTAAAATCAACATCAGTTCACTTTAAATAAAAGGCATAAGAAAAATGTCTCCCATCACACTATAAGCTTCACCTCTTAGCCCTAGCTAAGAGGTTTAGACACTTATGAACATGATGAGGTTAAAACTCATAAAATAAAGGCATAAAGAAATCAAGAAAGGAAGAAGAGAACACCAACTACTATTGCTGCCTTCACATGTTCAAAGATCTCCAAGGTGATGAATGAATCTCTTAATTTCTTTCGTCTCCTTTATATAGACAACCACAATAAGGTCGATCGGTGAGAAGCTGTAGGAGTCAGTGATGTTGCGTGGCTTTTACACGCCCGCCATGACGCCTAAGAACGCAAGTCCCTGTTTTGTGTGTGCAGATCTTGGAAACCGACTTGCGTCGGCTCGGATTTGTGGTGGCTGACGGTCCCAACTCTATGATTTTACTTCATGAACGGGATTAAGACCCCCTCGGCATCTTTTGGACGGATCAGATCATCGATCCGATCATCCCCTTGATGGCACAGTGGCCCATTACGCGACGCCGCCAGACGCAGACGCAGAGCCTGCACATAGTCCTTGCGCTGTGAAGATCGGTGAGCCTATGATCTGCATCAATGGTGAAATCCAGTCCATCCACTAGATTCAGCTCGAAAAACCAATCGAACATGGTCAAGTTTGGATTGGATTCAGTGTGGCCCACAAAGTTTATTTTGCACCGTTTATCCTCCGCTTGAACGACTAGATTTCGATCCTCGTAATATTTTACAATTTTGCCACCTAGGCAGTGATAAGAAGCTCGATGGGAGACCAAAGGATGGTCCAGATCAGTCATGTAGATCAGGACGATGGCCCACAAGGATCACACGTAGGTCTCTGTTTACACAGTTGGAAGAAGTTTGAATTTGGTTGGGATTTGCGGTTAAAGACGCTTTGACCGTCTTTGGAGTCACGGTGCACAATGAGTGCATGGATAAGTGCGGTGCACATGACTTGTTGTAAGGCTTAAAATGATGTGTATGAGAAATCTACGCCATCCATCTATTGTATCATCTAATTTAAGGGCTTGATACCAAAGTTGAAGCATATCCAAAGATCAGGTGGGCCCCAGAGTGATAATTCATAGGCTGATCTAACCGTTAGGCCACTTTCAAAGAGATCTAAGGACTGAAATTTGACATGTACGGTTAATTTATAATCCTCAGGCCATTTATGAAGTTTCAAGCTAAACAGATGGTGGAAACCCTATGATCTTTCAGTCTGGCCGACTTTCGGGCCCTCTTTAATGTGAATGGCTTGATTTCATTAGATCTCTGGCATGTAAATTCATCAATCTTGGTCCATTGGGATCTATCTCTTGCCTTTGGTGTCATTAGAGCATTAAATCCATGCTTTAAACACCCTGTTTTAGTCCAAGCTCATAAATACACCTTGCATCACAAACACGATTAAAATAGGGCATTAAACAGTATCATGTTCGTATAATCAAGTAATAATTGGGGTCTAATATGCAATATTTGGTGCTTAACATCAGCCCTGTTGAATGGAGAAGTGCTTGAGAAGGTGTGGACTGGATAGGATCCATCGTACAGTCATCTCAGGGTGTTTGGATGCCGGGCATCCGTTCACGTAACAAAGGACGAGGGGTCCAAGCTCGAAATGAAGATCAGACAGTATGTTTTCTTGGGGTACGGTGATGAAAAGTTCGATTACAGATTGTGAGATTCGACCGAGAAGAAGCTCGTTAGGAGCAGAGATGTGGTTTTCTTTGAAGATCAGTATATAGAAGGCATTGGTAAGCCAGAGAAGAACCAGCCTAGTTCAAATGAGCTAGAGGACATGGATTCGGTTATTCATCCCGTGGTGCCTGATGACGGGAGAGTATAACAAGGTACACAGGCCGAGAGAGTTCCTACAGAAGATTGACCAGGGGTGTAACCCTCACTTGATCCACCTGTTGACCCACAAGTGAGGAGGTCGTCTAGGGACAGACAGTCATCCAATAGATCTTCACCGCATGAGTACATTATGCTGACTAATGGGGGAGAGCCAGAAGATTATTCTAAGGCCCTAGCCGACGAGCATAAAGGGGAGTGGTTGAAAGCTATGCAAGAAGAGATGGAATCCTTGCATAAGAACCACACCTATTATATAGTGAATCTGCCTAAGGGCAAGAAAGCTTTGAGAAACAAGTGGGTGTTCAGAAAGAAGGTTGAGCAAAAGAATTCACAGATGAGGTTTAAGGCCAAACTTGTAGTGAAAGGGTTTAGTCAGAGGAAAGGCATAGACTTCGAGGAGATATTCTCACCAGTGGTGAAGATGACATCCATACGGGTGTTGCTTGGGTAGGCAGCTAGCATGGATCTGGAGATAGATCAATTAGATGTTAAAACTGCCTTCCTCTATGGTCACCTGGAAGAAGAGATCTATATGCACTAACCAAAGGGGTTCGAAGTCAAGGGCAAAGAGCATATAGTGTATAAGCTGAGAGGAAGAGCTTGTATGGGCTAAAACAAGCTCCACGACAATGGTATAAGAAATTTAACTCGTTTATATTAAAGCATGGGTATGACAGAACGGAGTTGGACCACTGTGTGTTCACGCGTAAGTTCTCAGATGGTGATTTCTTAGTTCTGTTGTTATACATTGATGACATGATCATCATGGGAAAAGACATCAAGAAGATCGATAGGCTGAAACAAGAGTTGGGCAAGTCGTTTGCGATGAAAGACTTAGGCTCAACTAAACAGATCCTAGGAATGGAGATAACCTGTGACTGAAGAAGCAGGAAGCTTTGGTTGTTACAAGAGCGGTATATTGAAAAAGTCCTAGAGCAGTTCAATATGAATGCAGCGAAGCTGGTCAGTACTCCACTAGATGGTTACTTCAGATTAAGCGACAGACAGTGTCCTAAGACGAAGGTAGAGGTGGATGAGATGCAGAAGATACCATATGCGTCAGTGATAGAAAGTTTGATGTATGCTATGGTGTGTACATGCCCAGACATAGCATATGCAGTTAGTGTTATCAACCGGTATCTTGTCAATCCTGACAAAGAGCATTGGGCAGGAGTGAAATGGATACTACGGTATCTAAAAGGCTCATCCAAGTTGAGCTTATGCTATGGTGATGGAAAACCTGTGTTAGAGGGCTACACAGATGTAGATATGGCAGGTGACAACTCTAGGAAGTCTACATCGTGGTTCATTTTCACGTTTGCAGGAGGAGCGGTCTCTTGGCAGAGCAAGCTACAGAAGGTCGTAGCATTGTCAACGACAGAGGCCAAGTATATTGCAGTCATAGAGGAATGTAAAGAGATGTTTTGGATGAAAAGGTTCCTACAGGAACTTAGCCTAAAGCAGGAGGAGCACATGGTTTATTGTGATAATCAGAGTGTTATACACTTAAGAAAGAATCCAAGTCAGCATTCCAAGTCGAAGCACATAGAGATTTGATATCACTGGATCAAGGATACTTTGGAACAAAAGGTGTTACAGCTTGAGAAGGTACACACAGACGATAATGGGTCAGACATGATTACTAAGGCTTTACTTAAGGGAAAGTTTAAGGTTTGTAGAAACTTGGCTGGCTTGAAGAAGCTAAATCCCCCATGGGTCGAAAAGGGAGAGTTTTGATAGGATTTCCTCCTAGGACTCGACTGGTCGTGAGCCTCGCTCGACTGGTCGTGGGTGGCGCTCGACCGGTTGAGTGGGGCTCGACTCAAAGTCCAACGACCATCTGATTATTTTCTCTGAGGTGGTCGACCAGTCGAGGACATTGCTCGACCAGTCGAGCTTACGCAGATTTGCTTTCGGATCTTGTGCGGACTGTGAAAATCTGAGGTCTTTCGCAACAGGGTACGGAAGGGAGTTTCCTAAACTATAAATAGGAGGTACTTAGGGCTTTCTAGGTAAGACAAGAGGGTTTCCTATAGCTTTACAAGGGTTTGCTAAAGGGTTTAGGATTCTCAAAGGTGTGTGTGTGTGTGTGTGAGAGAGAGAGAGAGAGAGAGAGAAAGAGAGAGAGGAAGCTTATGGAAGGGAGGTTCTGTTCGTAGAGGCGATCTACTGTGCACTTGATATCTCAGCACTTCTACGTCCTCGTAATCGGTTAGATCTCTCCATTTTTCTTTTATTCTCTTATTGTTTATCCACTCCTGCATGAGTGAAGAAGGTTGTAACATTCTACTTCATAGTGGATTGTTGATCTGGATGAGGTCTTGTGGTTTTTACCTTTTTGAGGGTTTTCCACGTAAAAATCTCGTGTGGTGTGGTTTATGCTTTGATTTATTTCATTGCTTTATTATTTCATAATATTGGTTTGTTTTAGGAGGCTAGATCCTAAGGTTTTGTGCAAGGCCCCCAACATTCTTTGCTCTTTTATACAATTATATCCATTTTATACACTACAAAAAATATAGTCATTAGGGGCATTTTCATCACAGGCGGCCACAAAAACCGCCATTGTTGATGAAATCTGAGGCATTTTTAAGTGGCAGCCCATGTACAAAATGGGCCACCGCTGGTTGCAAATAAAATTAAAAAATCCTAAAAGCCCTATCCCTAAATCTCCAAAATGCCCGCACGCCCTATCCCCAAATCTCCAAAACGCCCTCGCGCCCTAATCCCCAAATCCATCGCGCCTTCTTCTCCCTCCTCTTTTCTACCAAAACCCTTCTCCCTTCTTCTCTCCTCCCCGCAATAACCTACCGAATCTCTCTCTCTCTCTCTCTCTCTCTCTCTCTCTCTCCATTTTCCACTCAGCTCGCCGATCTCTCGGCCGTTGTCGTCCTTCTCACGCCGAAACACACCGGATTCGAGAAGGCCCACAAGAGTAAGTGCGTTGATCTCTCGGTCGTGCCCTCCTCTTCATAACATGTCTCTCTCTCTCTCTCTCTCTCTCTCTCTCTCTCTCTCTCTCTCTCTCTCTCTCTCTCTCTCTAAATCCGTGGAAGCCATAGTTGCTTCTTGTCTCAACCATTGGAGTTGTCAATAGAGTACCGGACGTTGCTCGTTTTTTTTTTTCCACCATTCGATCGGTATTTATGCTTTAGAATATATGGATAGGATTTCTTCTTCTGCTTTATTTATTTATTTATTTATTTGATGGGTCCTCTAAATTGTTTTCCGACAATTCAAAGCTTCCTGGTTATGATAATGGGAGCCTTCTCTCTCTCGCCTCTGGTTTTGGATTTTCGTGTGCTTCGGTTCTCTGTTGTCTTGAAAAAGAAGAAATGGGTGAAAAGCTTTAATCATTTACACTTCTTTGGATCAAACACAAGATGACGAAATCCGCATTATTGGTTGCCGACTCTTTTTGTCTTTGTAAATAGTCAGGTAGGCATTGTCTTATTCTTTGTGGCTTCATGTTTCTTACTCGAAGTCAGATCTAATCTCGAGAAATTAGGCACTCGGATCACTTGTGTGTGGTCTAATTGGTCATAGATCGTACACGCATGCTAGTAACTTTCTCTGAGAGAGTTTAGATTCATGTCATTTTTGTTATTGTAACAGATGGATGGTACTTACATGTTCAACTTAGAAGGCTTGATTCCCAGGCTTTGTCAGCTAGCCCAAGAAATGAGAGAGGATGAAAGGGCATGCCAACTACGTTCAACAAGGCTACAGGCCCTTTCATCAATGGTATCTTCTCTCTCATGGCCATCTGATTGTATATTCAATATCATTTCCATAGAATGTGTCTTATACTAGCTATATATTTTGTAAAAAATCATTTATTTCTTGTAAATAGATTATGTTCCTTTCCTGAACTAAGTTAGAAAATGTTCTCTTGATGGTTATGGGAAAGAAGTTTGGCAGTGTATGATGCTCTCTTATCATTCATGTCACCTGAGATAATGAAATTCCTATAAAATGCAATTTCCTTTTAGCCTTTCGTTTCACTATTTATTAAATTGCATTCAGGAGTACACACACCCAAATGAGAGCACTGAGGTTACTTTAATGTGATTTAGAGGGCCCAAGGGTCATCTTTTCTTTCTTTTTCCTTCTTCCCACATGAACACCAAGCTAGAAAGAGCCCAAAAAGTTCAGTAGAAAAATTCACTTGCAGTCCATAACAAATTCCACAACATATCTAACTGAGATGGGTTAATTCTTGTGCCAGAACTTTCATTGGTCCTATTCGGAATGTGCTTCAACAATTATTTTTAAAGCTTTTCCTAGTGTATCCCATTATTGTCTTCAATAAAAAGTTATTATTTCAGTTGGGTTATTTTGTTGTTTCTTAGTTTTTCAATTTGTATTTTCTATAGTCAGATATTTCTCTAAGCTAAAAATATCTTCATTATCGTTGTCATCATCATCATCACATCATTGTCCCTACTATTTGGGTTAGGCTCTTCGAATCTTTACTTTGGTAGATATGTTTGACTTGTAATATATTATCATTGTCGTCATCATCATCATCTTAGCCTTTCTATGAACACATTGGGGTTGGCTTTTAAATGGTAGATTGCGTAAGTTTTAGGATCAGGTTGCCACGTGGCATGAACCTTCCTATTTTACTCGGGCTCTTGAAATCACCATGGCAGAGTATCACATGCACAAACACAATTACAAGTTTAGAACAATATTAAAGTCATATGTTTCTTACTTTCACACAAAATACATATGATTCATGCATTGATTGATTTACAAACTACTAAGTACCTTGAAACTCTTGAAAATAAAGTAATATGGTCAATGAATAAATCAAAACTTCACACTAAAGATTAAAAATACTAGTTGTGATAGGCCATGCCACGTCTAGACCCTTACATGCTTAAAAACACAATGTAGTCATGAAATGAGTGTTAAATAAGTATTGTCTAATTTACTTATCTCATATTTTCGTGTTTTTTATTTTATTTTTATTTTTATAATTTGAAAAGGTTCACGCGTATTCAACTGATATAGTCATTAGTACCACCAATATGCACTGATACATATTGGTTTTTGGTGATCGATATGGCTACAGAGTACGATACCTATATCTTGAACCTTGTCATTAAGTGAACAAGCCTTCACATTAGGTATTTTCCTCATCCTTTTCTAGGTCCTTTCAACGGGCATCAAAGCGCCTCATACTCAGCCTGTCTCCGCTTTTTAGCACATGACCGAACCATCTCAATATGCTTCTATCATTTATCTCCCATTGGGGCTACTCTTAGCTAGTTAGATTACTTAGGAGGACCTCATTCTTGATTCTATCCTTCCTAGTCTTCCCACACATCCATGGCAACATCCATGTGTCTACAACGCTCTCACTCATTTCATGTTGCCTCCTAATTGCAAAGCACTTATCCTCATATGGTATTGTCAGTTGAATAATGACCTACCTTTAGTTTCATTAGCATGCGGTGATCACACAACAATGTGAGGCACATCTCCACTTCCGCCACCCATCTCTAGTTATAATGGAAACATCATTATAAATTTCTGAAAGTTCAAATGCTTACTAATGAATATTCCAACAAATTCATTTCATCGATGAATCCTGAATGCTTTTTTTATGGTGCTAGTGCCCTGATGACGTAGCACCACTTACATAGGTTTGACGACGTAGCACCACTTACATTAGGGCTTTCCAACAATATGCTTCTATCATTATAAATTTCTGGTTTTTGGTTGATTTCATATGAATGCATGGTGGAATGGGCATTCTCATTCCTTTGCTTCTTAGTATACTTTTCACACTATTTTGATAGTGGATTTTTGTTCTTTCAATCTATTCACATGTTTTTGTTTTTATTTTTTATTGAATGGCAAGGAAAATTTCATTCTAGACAAAGTTTGTCTTTTAGCAGAAGTTACTGCGAGGTCCATTCGTTGACTAATTTCTTTTTAAATGATATTTGTTGAAGCTATTGATAGATTGCATAAGCCTAGTATTGACAACAGTTCTATTCAGAAAATAATTACCACCACCAAATGAAGTCCCCAATCGTTTGTGGATTGTTCACATTCCATATCATATCTCTACCATCTCAAAGATTCTGTAAGACCTGCACTCATTTGTTGTTGTTATCATTCTCTTGTATCATTTTAATGTTGGACTACATTTCATGGTATGGAATCCCCACATAGCCCCCATTCAAACTTTAGAAGATTTGTCATCCTTGCACAAGTTCGGATCTATACTCGTATGGGTTTGATTAAAGGAAACAGAACAAAGGCCTTATATGTGGAAATGGAGTGACTTTTTTTTTGGCCCTCTTCCTTATACTGCCTTCAATGGGATGATTAGAGGTGAACATAGTCATATATCTTTGATGGAACTTTAATTGTCATATTTCTTTAATGAAACTTTAATTCAATGATCATGAAGTGATTTAATATTCATGGCTTGTTTCTGAAGCATTTACATTTTTCAATTTGGTTGGCTTTTGGGATGGCTTATAATTTGAGATCATCTTATCTTAAGGAGAAAGAAACAATTAAGCTTCCTGTTTCAGCTACAAGTACAAGTGGCTAGAAAGTATGTCTATAAGCTTAAAACTCAAGTCATAGATACCAACTTTTGTATTATATTTGTATTAGCGAACAATATTGTTGGGGTTGCATTATATTTCTCATTGTCGGATGCACCTTTGTCCTTTAGTTCTTTGAAGAAATCATTCTATTTCAATGGTAATCTGCTATATGACTATAATTGATATCCTGGAATCAGAAGTATAAAAATCATTAGTTGTTTAGATCTTTCATTTCTCAATGTTTCATGAAAAATTGTATTCTTCTCTCTCTCTCTCTCTCTCTCTCTCTCTCTCTCTCTCTCTCTCTCTCTCTCTCTCTCTCTCTCTCTCTCTCGGGTCAGGAGGAAGATGTTTTAATGCTCTCATGCTCATAGGTATTGCTTTATTCCTGGATATAGACATTTATTAAGCTGGTAGATTTGCTATATTTGTAGGCTTTCTAGGCTATAAAAACATGGTGAAGGTTCTCTTCAAGGTAAAAAATTAAATATAGAATTCAGCACAAGATGGCCATTTTTTTGCAGGGCACAGAGGAAGGCAAGGATAGGCTTTGCATTGAGAAGAATTTGGGGGGAGCGCTTGAAATTGAAAAGGTTACAGGAAAAGTGCTATTTGTAATGGGCCAAAAGCATTGCAGAAGAAGCCAAGAAAGGTGGCTTGGATCAACAAGAACTAGATTGGGACAGCTATGAGAAGATGAAAGCAGAAATAGTTTGGCAACAGCTTCAGTGGGCAGCTGATAAGGCAAAGGCCAGAGAATTTAAGAAAAAGGCTGAAAAGAAATCAGAGGAAGAGAAAGAGGATTTGGCTATTTTTAAGGTTTTAAAACTCAAGGCGAAATTAACCAAGGTAAAACCATCAAAATCTCATGCCATTTGTGCATATCACATACCATTGCAGACTAAAATGGGAATCACATATCTCTAAAACTTCAATGTTTTGATTCTCCCTTGTCTTACAGACATGTTCATCTCTATGTTTTGGCAATGTTCCAGAGGGAGCTTTCTATGTTTCATTTCTCTATATGTAGCCATGTTTTCATATTTCATACAGCAACAGTCTGGCAAGTGGGAGCTGCAGATACTAGAAGACCCTGTGGTGAGGCAATCTCACAGGTGGCTAATTGGGTTTGTCATGTCAGGATTTGTTCGTGGAAGGTCCGCATTTCCTTTTGTGACATCTACATTATTGAATCAAATTATTGTAACTAAATAGGTTTTCTCTACACTTTATTCTTGTTTGAACTAACATGGTACGATACGATCATTGAGCTTTCTAATGCCACTATGATTAGCTCTTAAAGAGTATTGACACTTTAATTATTATTATATTTTCTATCATTGTTGTTGCTTCTTGCACAAACATGCAATACTCTCTCTATCTCTTTTGATAAGCATATTCTCGTTTATCACTATCTTATTTCTCTCTTCCATGTTTAACACACCGATAACATACTGCTTGGTATTGTCTTCAGGTTAAGGGACTGGTAGATATTTTCTCGAGCTAAAATTGTAGAAATTTCGAGCATTCACTAACTAATGCTTGGTTTTGTCTTCGTGTTAAGGGACCTGTGGATATTTTCGAGTTAAAATTGTAGATATTTCGAACATTCACTAACTATTGAAGTAACCCTAGTCTTTTTTTTTTTTTTTTGGTTTGATTGAATCTTATGTAAATGCGGGTTGATCAATCATGATCCCTGCTCTCTTTTCTAGATCCTTTCATAATGCTAAAATATCATTTATGTAATTCTAACCATTCAAGTAATGGCTGGGGATCCTGGGAAGATGGTTGCAGTCTAGAGAAATCTAACCAAATTTGGAATTAAGGAAATAGCCGAATCGGAAAGGTTAACTTAATTATCTTTTTGCGGGAATGCAACTTGTACCGGAAGCACCGAACACAATTTCCCTTCAAGTGCCAAACTAGCAGTGTGCAAGATCTTGACTTTTACTTGATAGGCCCTAGAGGGTAAGTGACTGGCCTAAAGCCAGGCTGGTCCACTTATCAATAGGGCTATAGGTGTATATTGAATATGGACCATTGGTTTTTTAACCTAACATTTTCTTTTATGCATGTTGCCTACCGACAAGTGGAGCTGCCTAATTTTTGGGTGTGGATATTCACTGAGGGCCCATCTAATTAACAGCTAGATCTCGCACATGAGCGCTTGTGTTTGGCTTATACATATGCATGACTCATTGCCTCATCACTTAATGTTTATGTAAAAGCATTTTATTTTAATTATATATATTCAAAGCTAAAAAAAACACACCACATCATGATTGAAATATGAAAAACACACCATATCTGATTAACAGCTAGATCTCGCACATGAGCGCTTGTGGATATGATGAATTTGTTGTTTTTTGTTAACACTACATTGAGGTTCTGTTTTAGGAGAATTCCTTGCCAGTATTTACATATCAATCGGTCCAGCCAGATCACCCCATGAGTGAGAATGGGAAAACTCAAAATTAGGTGATCTAATCATCAGGTGAGTCAATTTTTGAATTTGATGTTTTTGGAGGTTATTCATTATTTTCTAATGTGTGGCCCATCGATGCTTGGATTGGCTTGATTTTTGTGTTGCCCCATTTTAATGGTAGGTGAGCCTTTTGGATGATTGGTTTCCATACAAACAGCATGATGGGTCCCATATGTAGCTAGTTACAAGAAATTTTCTATGATTGTTCTAGAGGAACTAGTCTCCAGACTTTGATTGAACATAATAGGCTACTTCCTCATTTGAATGCTAGTAATCATCACTAATCTTCATTCTTCCTCCTGATTAGATGGGACCCATCGAGTTTGCAATTCAGTTAACTTGTGCATTTAGATGCATCGTTCCAGACTGTAAACGATCTTGATTCTAATCCGATTGAGAGGCGGACGCAACTATAATTTCTTAATCCTTAAGACTCTGGATTCCCACAATTATAAATTACTAGAGCTGGCCTGATTATGGAAAATTTGAAAACTACCTTTATGGAACCAAACATCATTTTTAAGTCCCATTTGGGAGACCCAAAATCTAGTTCTAGTTTGTGTTTTTTTTTTTTTTTTCCAAAGACAACTAATCCACCTTGTAAGCAGAATCTAAATCACAACTAAGGAATGGAAATGAGCCCTTCTTGTCTTGCCAACGATTTGAATGTGTCGAGTTTACTTGAAAATAGCACTACTAGTATAGGATTTCAATGTAGAATTCTTGTGTAAGCTATAGGTATGCTAGGAGCCTCTCGCACAATCATAATTTCAGCTCAGGTCCATTTACCATGCTCCATCCCCTTTGTTCAATATAAAACTGGTTATCCCCAGTTGGGTCAGTTGTCAGGGACCCAAGCTTCCATGAACTACAGGGCCCTCGAATTCACCATGAACCCCTTCGTACCATTGATCGAACAAGCCTCCAAGGGATCCTGTCTATCTTCACTTTGGCCGAGCCCCGCTATGATATATGCACAATCCTGTGAGCATTTCGCATAAGTGCATTTTTCTGTGCCCTTCCATCAAAGCAACCCTTAAGCTTTGATTATTCCCCACACTGCTAGGGAGAACAGTAAAATGTTGCAGAATGGTTGATGTCATTTTAGGTTCCATGGAGTTAAGTAAATACATTATTGAGATTTGTCAGATTGTTGTGTTTCAGGTTCTGTTTTGTAGTCTGTGAGGGAGTAAAAGTATGCATATGACCCGATTTCTAAATGTTTTGGTAAACTATATGTTTTTGCTAGTAGCCAAAAAAAAAAAAAAAAAAAAAAAAAACAACAACACTTCCTAAATTGTTAAAGAAGTTCATCATGTTGCACATGAAAATTTTGGTGCTTGATATAGGGAAAAGATGTAATCAGTCCATTTATTTGCAAAATGATCTGTTATGGGCACAATCACTAAGCAGCTGGTGGATAGTTATATTTGTTGCTTTTCTCAATGATGTCCACTAAAATGCTGCAGGTTTCTCATCTGTTCGTTGAATGGTGTCGGATTTGTGAACTTCCTGGTATGAATGATGCATCTTATGCCCATTGTATTTCACAATTGCAGCAAAGTGGGCTACTTAAAGGTGACGATATCATAGATCGCTTTTTCTGCATCCTTACGGTAACTTTTCATGCTTATGGTTATGTTTGCAGGAGATCTCCAAATCATTGGAAATTTGAGTTTTGTGTCATTATTCATTGGTCTTGAATTCCACTAAGTTTGTTTAGTCAAGCATTTGGTAATTACATATGATAGGAAACAATAGTTTTCGGAGCAATCCAGATTCCAGACAAAGAAGGGTTGAGCATTAGCATGGTTGATCTCCTTGGGCGGGCTGGTTGTCTCAATGAGGCCTACATTATGAAAATCTTAATTCATATAAGCAACCTTATTTTCGAAAATAATATTCACCACAACGGATCTCTATGATAAGTGTTATGATGCTTGTGAGGGTGGCTAACAGTGGAGTGTGTACTTACAGTGGGGTGTGTACTAACAAGCTAACCCAAAAAAAAAAAAAAAAAAAAAAAAAAAAAAAGCTGTTCCAATGAGCTAAATACCTTCTTCTATGCTCAAAATTACTTCCAATGTCCTTTAAAACCCAAGGTTCCCGAGTCACGACTCTCAGAGGAGTAATTGCATTGGTACAATTGTCCAAAGCTACTCGTGCTATATATACTAGAGATATAGAGATGTTTGTTAGTTATGCCAATTGAGCAGTAAATTTAGCGCATGATCTCATTAGAAGTAGTTTAACATGATTTTATATATGTGGACTTGAGAAGTGACCAATCTTGGTTTTACCCTTACTCTGCCAACGTACTTGAATATATTGGTTGCATTTATTCTTCCAAAGATCTGGTTGTTTTTGTTTTGAGAAAATCAAATGAGCCAATGTCTTGCGAGAGTTGAGTTGGTGTCCTTTTTTATTCTGGTTCATTAATTATGGGATTGAGCTTTGGTATGGTTGCAATCACTTAATGTCTCCCTTGCAGGTTCCATTGAGAAGTGACCAATCTTGGTTAGTTATGTAAAATATAAATATTAATGGATGGGGCCAGTAGCTGCTGCGGTTACAAGTTTTCTGTTGGATGCGGCTTGTAGTTGACCTCATTACAGGCTAGGCTGTATGATGTATAAATGAAGTGGGTTTAGAGATAAGTTATTGTGGCCCTTTGTCAGGTGGTGGATGTGTATGGCCTACTTCACAAGTTCGATCCAAACCACTTAGAAACTCAAAAACTGTCTGAACCATTGTGAGCTGTCTATTGAACCGCTAAAAAGTTGTACAAACTGCAGTTGAACACATATCAACTGTTAGGTTTTACCATAATTACATATGTAAACACATGTAAATCTATGGACATGGGGATGATATCACAGTTCAAGCTGGTGGTTGAAATTGCAGGGTGAACAGTTTGATCTCCAGCTTTTTTCATTTTTCTTTTCTTTTCTTGAAAGCATTGATTTGTAATGCAGTGTTCTCATTTGTTGTAGCACACTGTTATACCTCTTCAGCACCTCGTAAGCTTTGGTCTTAACCTTCTCAGCTGAGCTTTCGAATTTCAGGTATGTAAACAAGTTACTTAACAAAGCAATGTACCCTAAAATCCATATTTGTAAGATCTGTGCTGGGACTGTGCACATCTGTAGCTGCAATTTGTCTCCTGTCATCATCATCATCTCAATTTTCTCCAATTCGTGGTTCAGTTTCAAATGATTTATTGGCAAAAGTTCTACAGTTGGCTATCCACTGGACATCAACCCTCTCTTTTACTGAACTTGCCACGATAGAGGCTAACATTAACACCACTCACATGCAAGCACGATTCCACCCAATATTGACCCCCAAGCCAACTATTAGATGCACACCCCAAAGGGTAAGCAAGCAGAGTTATTGGGGTGTAGTTTCAATGCAAACCACTAAGCAGAATTATTCTTTTTATTGTAGGGTAATGCTTTTGCAAAGAAGCTTGGCTATGCCTCGCCACTTCAAGCAGGCCTAGTGAAATTGCAGGTGACTGATTCTCATGCTTGTCACATTCAAGATCAGTTATTATTCTGAGTTGTTTTGAAAGAGTTGTGGTTAGTGATGAGATAAATGCTACAGGCCCTTCTTTTGGGGTGAGGAATATATGTTACCTTGTGAAAAAAGCAGAGAAGAAATGGTGGAGTAGGCTGTTAAAGCAGGAAGGGAAGCCTCCTGTGTTTTTGAAAGTAGACTGGGACAAATGGGTCGATGAAGATGAAGAGCAAGAACAAAAATGTAAGTTGTCCACCCCTTTTTTTTAATCTTGAACACTTACCTTTTTAAGTATTTTTTTTGTATGCCAGGTTGCATTTTTATTCGTTGTTCTGTGCTAGATATCTGATTGTTTTTATATGTCCCAGTTGGAGATGACATGAACTACGGTGGCATGGATTTCTCGGTATGTAGCCAAGTCTGCTTGTGAAAAGCCACAAGAATGTGCGGTTATACAAGTGAAGCTTTTGTTTGATGAGTTTTTCTAATCCCACGGTCACTTCTATACATGGATGAGTAAGCAGTGCATCAGGTTTCTCTCCCTATTTAAAAATTACATGATGCTGTGCATCAAGTCATTAGATGTGCCACACATGTATGGTAGAACTTTTTGGTATCTGCCAATAGTATTTCTTTGCCTTGAGTAATAGGTTCTCCAGTTCTGCATTACTTGATATTTGTTAGTCTTGTTACCAAATAGGGGCTTGTCACACAAGTTTTGTATATCGATAAATATTTTTAATTGAAAACATTTGAAGCTATTTACCTTGTAGTTTAAAGACTTGCTTTAATGATCCAAATAGGAGTCTGTTGAATTTTGGGCTGGGTTACTCATCTGGTTCACTGTCTTTTCATCTTTATTCTCATTTTAGTTTTTATGAAATCGGATTATTGGGTAATCCAAATTCTTGTCATTCAATAATAGGGTTTTGATAGTTATGTAGATAGAGATTTGATAGTTAGAATGACAGTAAAGAATCAATAGGAATTTGTGTGAAAGGATTAGTAAAGAATTAGTAAGATGTTCTATTATCATCAGCGCTTTGTTTTATTTTAGCGGCGTTTGTTACAAATGTACCTACTTCTTTTCTGGTTTTTATCGGCGTTCTCATGTCTTACCGCGGCGTTTCTGAATAGCGGCGTTGTTGAGCTTTTAGCGGCATCAACGGATGCGCCGCAGAAATTAAATTTTAGCGGCGGCATAAAAAACGCCGGTATAAAGGACGACCGCCGGTAAAACACACAGCGACGCCCCCCTTTAGCGGCACGTGTCCGACCACCGCTAATTCTTATACCGGCGGTTTTTTAGACTTTTAGGGGCAGTTTTGGCCGCCGGTAGAGGTTGTTTTTCTTGTAATCATAGCTTGGGTCCCTCCCCCCACATTCTATAATAATCAGGTAGTTTTTGTAAAATTTCCTTTATTTTACAAAGTTTTCTTTACTCTTTTATACAATTATATCCGTTTTACAGCTTGGATCCCTCTCCTTACCCAAAAGACCATCTCTCTCTCTCTCTCTCTCTCTCTCTCTCTCTCTCTCTCTCATTTGGGTTTTTATTATTTTTCCTTTGGTTTTATTTAAAACCACAATTATATCCATTTTACAGATGGGTTTCTCTCTCTCTAACTTGGTTATTGATTATTTTCCTTGTGTTCAACTTATAAAACTACAAATTTCTCCATTTTACAACTACAAATTTCTCCATTTTACAACTACAAATTTCCTCATTTTACAAATTGGGTTTCCATTTTACAACTACAAATTTCTCTTTCTAACTTGGATTTTGTTTTTCTGATTTATATAAAGATATCGACGTTGGTCGTTGAACATCGATCTTGACTGCCATTCCTGCTACGAGAAGACGAGAAAGTCTCTCTGCAAAATCCCCGGTGTGTTCTCTCTCTCTCTACGAGGTACGCGCGCATTATCTACTCGCGAAAGTGGTCATTTGATCTCCCCATCTCTGTGCAGGGCCCATATTGATGATGTGTTGTATATCCACGCGGTTCATCCGTTTCTATATCCTATTTTATAATATCATTAAAAAAGTTTAAGTAGATAAAAAAATCTCAGGCGAATCACACCACAGAAAACAGTGGTGATTAAGTGCTTCACCATTAAAATTTTCAAAGCCCCCATGAGAAGTTTTTCATAATGTTTCTTTTCCATCCAAACTTTTTGATAATGTCAAGAAGATCTGAATGAAAGGAAAATACAAAGATCATGTTGATTGAAAACTTCTGTGGCGCATAAAAAGTTTTTAAATATCATTCGTTACTATTTCTAGTGGTACGGTCCAGTTGAGATTTATATCTGCATAAGGTTTGGGATGACATCCTAAAATAAGATGTAAAAACAGATAGACCCCGTACATATATAAAATATAAATCAAGGTAAGCCCCACACGGTTAGGGTAACACTCTCCCGTCATCTTGAATGCATGGGTTAGCGAATACCCTTTATTTTCACTCTTTTTGAAAAGTTTGAAAAGGCTTTCATGACTTCGCGTGGCCATGTCGGGCTAGAACTATTCGCTGACGTGTGGATAGAAGACGTTCCGTGGACGTGATCCAACCCGCCCATCAGGTACGCCACCCTATGTTTTGGACCCGCGAAAAAAATCAGGCATAGTCCAAAGTCAGGTGGGCTATATCATGAGGGACGGATGAGATTGAAAGTCGCGGCCATGAAAATATATCGTCCAAGCAGTGCGTGGAGTGCACGGGAGTGTGTATATGCCATTCCATTTACTCACATGATGTACTAAAACAGGTGAATGGATAAGCCAACGAGAAATTTGCGACTGTACGACCCATTTATGGCCCATTTGCGAGACTAAGCCCACCTCATTTTTCTTGCAAAAATAAGTTCCAGCTGTACGGACGCCTTTCCAAAGGTCGAAATTGCCGCTGCTTTTTCCTTCAAGCGGAAGACGAGCGCTGACGCTCCTCGAGCTCCGAGTTATACGAACGGTTCAAAAGATATCATAGTTACATGGCCCCACAGTTATGTATTTATTATATCCACAACGTTCATCCATATTTCGAGATAATTTAGGACCATTATCTATATAAAAAAAAATCATATCCAAAGATGAACTGACCACACCACAAAGAACAGCAGAAAATTGATTTTCACCGTTAAAAATTCTGTAGGGCCCACCCTAACATTTATTTTCCATCCAATCTATTCATAAGGTCACAAAGACCAGGATGAAGAGGAAAAACAAGTTTCATAATGATCCAAAACTTCTGTGACCCTTAAAAGGGTTTCAATGGTAGACGTTCAATCATCCACAGCCTTTAACAGTGTGGTCTACTTGATAGCTAGATCTGTCTTATTTTTCGAGTCAAGCCTTAATACGAGTTCACCAAAAATATGGACGGTTTGGATATAATACATACCTTATAATAGGACCCACAAAAAGCGATGGGATTACGGCAGCAAAATTTTTTAAATAATAATAATAATAATAATAATAATAATAAATAAAAATCCAAAAGTCTATTGAAATGTACTTCGATATATCCAAGGTCTTTGGCTTAATCGAAAATGGTCCAGAATCAATCGTCCAGTGAGTTTTCCTCAAAAATCCTACAATTTTTGGAAAAGTATTGTTATCTTTAGCTACGGATTATAACCATAGCCATAACAGTAGTCCGTGCCAATCTATGAAATTTTATTTTTTAATTTTTTTAATTTTTTACATGGAGAAATTTATTCTACCTACAATTTTCTTTAGTACATATTTATATAAATACGTGTATATATAAGAATATAAAATTTTTTGTCCCTCTTTTTTTTTTTCATATATTTCTTTATTCATTTAACAGGAATATCTTCTAAACCAAAATTAGTTACTTGACATACCATAGATGATCTTGGGGTAGGAGAAGCTACTTTAGCCAACTAACCTTGTTATTTTTCAAGATTCCATCAGGTCGATGGTCAAAAATCCATTTCATTCACTTCGCAGACAATTTCAATAAGTTTGCATCAATTTCATTCATTTTATGGTCCAATCACAGACTTCACTTGGCCATTTCCATGCATATCACTAATATTCCCACCTATTCCATGTTGATTCACTTCCATCAATTCGCTTCACTTCACGATCATTTCCATGCATATCACGGCATTCCCACATAATCCGTGGTTGATTTATTATTTAGACGCATTTCACGGTCCATACCCTTCACTTCACGGTCATTTTTTTACGCATTTCACTACCAATTCGCTTCATTTCCATGCATTTCACTATTATTCCCACATATTCCGTGTTGAATCACGGCCATTTCGACGCATTTCACGGCCTACCATACCTTTCACTTCATGGTCAATTCGACGATTTCCTGGTCAATTCGCTTCACTTCACGATCATTTCCATGCATTTCACGGCATTATTCTACATATTCCGTGGTTGATTCACGGTCATTTCGACGATTTCACGATCATACCCTTCACTTCACGGTCATTTCGACGCATTGCGCGGGTCAATTCGCTTCACTTCACGATCATTTCCATGCATTTCATACTATTCCCATATATTCCGTGTTGATTCACTTGGGTCATTTCGATGGATTTCACGGCCATACCCTTCACTTCACGGTCATTTCCGTGCATTTCACAGTCAATTTGCTTCACTTCACGATCATTTGCATGCATTTCACGGTCATTCCTACATATTCCATGTTAATTCACGGTTATTTCGACGATTTCACGGTCATACCCCTTCACTTCATGGTCATTTCGACGATTTAACCACAATTCGCTTCACTTCACGATCATTTCATGCATATCACTATCATTTCCATATATTTCGTGGTTGATTCACTCATTATTTCGACGCATTTATGGTCATACCCCTTCACTTCACTTGGTCATTTTCGCAGATTTCACTCTGGTCAATTCTTCACTTCATGATCATTTCCATGCATTTCACAAATCAATCCCGCATATTCCGTGTTGATTCACTCATTCATTTCGACGATTTCACTTGGCCATACACCATCACTTCGCTGGCCATTTTCGCAAGATTTCACTTGGCCAATTCGCTTCATTTCACGATCATTTCCATGCATTTCACCATTATTCCCACATATTCGTGGTTGATTCACGATCATTTCGACGCATTTCACGGTCATTCCCCTTCACTTCATGGTTATTTCGACGCATTTCCTGGTCAATTCGCTTCACTTAACGATCATTTCCATGCATTTCATGGTCATTCCCACATATTCGTGGTTGATTCACTGGTCATTTCGACGCATTTCACTGGTCATACCCCTTCACTTCACTTGGTCATTTCCACACATTTCACTACAAGTCGCTTCACTTCACGATCATTTTCATGCATTTCATAAATATTCCCAAGATATTCCGGTTGATTCACGGTCATTTCGACGCATTTCATAGTCATACCCCTTCACTTCACGATCATTTTGACATTTCACGGTTAATTCGCTTCACTTCACGCTCATTTCCATGATATTTTGAATTGATTCACGGTATTATTTCGACGATTTTACTTGGCCATACCCCTTCACTTCACTACGGTCATTTTTACGCATTTCATGGTCAACTCGCTTCATTTCACGATCATTTCCATGCATTTCACTCATTATCACATATTTCATGTTGATTCACTACTATTTCGACCCATTTGACGGCCATACCCCTTCACTTCACGGTCATTTCCACGCATTTCACTACCAATTGGCTTCAATTCATGATCATTTCCATGCATTTCATACGGCCATTCTCACATATTCCGTGGTTGATTCACAATCATTTTGACGATTTCACGGCCATACTCCTTCACTTCACGGCCATTTCGACGATTTCACTGGTCAATTCGCTTCACTTCACAATCATTTCCATGCATTTCACTCATTCCCACGTGATTCGTGTTAATTCACTGATCATTTTCGATGCATTTCACGGCCTTACCCCTTCACTTCACGGTCATTTCGCTTCACTTCACGGCCATTTCCATGCATATCACTTCATTCCCGCTTATTCCATGTTGATTCATGGTCATTTCTACAAGATTTCACTCAATTTCCTTCATTTCACTTGGTCATTTCCATGCATTTCACGGTAATTGCTTCACTTCACTATCATTTCGACCCATATCACGGCTATTCCTTACTTGTTCCATGTTGATTCACGGTCATTTCGACGATTTCACTCATTAATTCCTTCATTTCACTATTATTTCCATGCATTTCACACTAATTGCTTCACTTCACTATGCCATTTCCACGCATTTCACAATCATTCCCGCTTATTCCATGTTGATTTACTTCGGCCATTTCTACGATTTCACGGTCAATTCCCTTCATTTCATGGTCCTTTCCATGCATTTCACGGCCAATTTGCTTCACTTCACGAATCATTTCCATGCATTTCACAAATATTTCTTATTCCGTGTTGATTCACATTATTTTTCGACGCATTTCACAATTCCTTCATTTCACAAATATTTCCATGCATTTCACGGTCAATCCGCTTCACTTCACGGTCATTTCCACTCATATCACTATTATTCCCGCCTATTCGTGTTGATTCACTACATTTCGACACATTTCACTTCACAATTCCCTTCTTTTCATGGTCATTTTCATGCATTTCACGGCCAATTCGCTTTCACTTCACTGGTCATTTCCACGCATTTCACGATCATTCCCGCTTATTCTGTGTTGATTCACGATCATTTCGGCGCATTTCACGGTCAATTCCCTTCATTTAACGGTCTTTTCCATGCATTTCATGGTCAATTTGCTTCACTTTACGGTCATTTCCATGCATTTCACGGTCATTCCGCCTATTCTATGTTGATTCATGGTCATTTCTACATTTCACACTTGGTAATTCCTTTCATGTCACTTTCCATTTCCATGCATTTCATGATCAATTGCTTCACTTCACGGTCATTTCCATGCATTGCACGATCATTCCCGCCTATTCCATGTTGATTCACGTTCATTTCGACGCATTTCACGGCCATTTCCCTAAACCTTAATATAGGCTCTAACGTAAACCAATTCTTATAACTTAAACCTATTCTTAAATCCCAAAACATAAACATGTAACCTAAACTCAATTCCCTGAACCTAACCTAACCTAACCTAAACCTATACTTATAACCTAAACCTATTCTCAATTCTAAACGTACAAACTAAACCTAAAACTAAACCTATAACATTAACCTAAACCTTTAACCTAAACCTATTCTCAAATCCCAAAACCTAAACCTTTAACCTATAACCTAAACTTAAACCTTTAACCTATAACCTACACGTATAACCTATAACCTAAACCTAAATCTATAACCCGTAACCTATAACCTAAACCTAAACCTTAACCTATTCTAAATTCCCAAATCTATAACCTAAACCTAAACCTAAACCTTAGCCATTTCACGATCAATTCGCTTCACTTCACGATCATTTCCATGCATTACACCGGTCATTCCCACATATTCCGTGTTGATTCACGGTCATTTCGACGCATTTCACGATCATACCCCTTCACTTCACATTCATTTTCCGCGCATTTCACGGTCAATTTGCTTCACTTCACGATCATTTCCATGCATTTCATGGTCATTCCCACATATTCCATGTTGATTCACGATCATTTCGACGCATTTCACGGTCATACCCTTCACTTCATGGTCATTTCGACGCATTTCACGGTCAATTCGTTGAAATGACCATGAATCAACACGGAATAGGCAGGAATGACCGTGAAATGCATGGAAATGACCGTGAAGTGAAGCAAATTGACCATGAAATGTATGGAAATGACCGTGAAATGAAGGGGCATGACCGTGTTAATTTAAGGTCATTTCGATGCATTTCAAGTACATGCCCCTTCACTTCACCCCATTTCCCAAACCTTAATATACACCCTAACCTAAACCTATTCTTATAACCTAAACCTATTCTTAAATCCCAAAACCTATAACCTAAACCTAAACCTTAACATAAACCTATAACCTATAACCTAAACCGAAACCTATAACCTAAACTCGAACATAAACCCGAACCCAAATTCCTAAACCTAAATCTATACTTATAATTAAACTTATTCTCAAATTCCAAAACCTATAACTACAACCTAAACCTTAACCTAAACCTATAACCTATAACCTAAACATATAACCTAAACTCAATTCCTAAACCTTAACCTACAACCTAACCTAAACCTATACTTATAACCTAAACCTATTCTCAAATCTAAACCTAAAACAAAACCTATAATATTAACCTAAACCTTTAACCTAAACTTATAACCTTAACCTAAACCTATTCTCAAATCCCAAAACTTAACCTTTAACCTATAACCTAAACCTAAACCTTTAACCTATAACTTAAACATATAACCTATAACCTAAACCTAAACCTTAACCTATTCTCAATTCCTTAAATCTATAACCTATAATGTATAACATAAACCTAAACCAAAACCTTAGCCTAAACCTAAACCTAAACCTTAACCTATAACCTATAATCTAAACCTATTCTAAAATCCCTAAACCTGAAATGCACAGAAATGATCATGAAGTGAAGCGAATTGACCGTGAAATGCACAGAAATGACCGTGAATAAAAACGGAATCGCCGGGATTAACCATGAAATGCATGGAAACGACCATGAAGTGAAGTGAATTGACCATGAAATGCATGAATATGACCGTGAAGTGAAGAGAATTGACTGTGAAATGAATGGAAATGATCAGAATCAAAACTAATCACCTGATTGATCGTGATATGCATGGAATTGATCGCTAAGTAAATGAAATGAGCGAAATTGACCGCGAACTGATTGAAATTGACCGGAAGTGAATGAAATGGATTTTCAACCATCGACCTAATGGAATCTTGAAAATAACCAGGTTGGTTGGCTAGTAGTTTCTCCTACCCCAAAATCATATAGTACGTCAAGTAACTAATTTTGCTTTAAAGGTATTCTTGTTAAATGAATAAAGAAAGAAAAAAAAAAAAAAAAAGAGAGAGAGAGAGAGAAAAAAAATTTATATGCTTATATATACATATTTATATAAATATGTATTAAAGAAAATTGCAGTAGAATGAAGTTCTCCATGTAAAAAAATAAAAATAAAAATAAAAAAATTCATAGGTACCGGCACAGACTATACGCTTATGGCTACTGCTATAATCAGAATATAGCTTCTATAGCCGATATATCGAATACACTTCGATAATTTCGAAAATTGCGGGATTTTTTTATGCAAAGTCACCGACAATTCTGGACTTTTTTCGATTAATCGAATACCTTCGATATATCAAAGGACATATCGAAGACCTTTGATATATAGCAAAGGACATATTGAAAAAGCATGGGTTGCGGCTATGGCTACGGATTATAACCGTAACCATAACTGCAGCCCATGCTTTCAATGTCATTGATGACATCAAATATTAATCGATGACATCGAGCTTAAGTTGTCGATAACATAGAAGGTCTTTTTGATATGTACTGATATATCGAATATCTTTCGATTAATCAAAAAGGTCCAAAATCCTGTCAAATGAGTTTGCATAAAAATCTGCAATTTTCGATTAATCAATGTCTTTCGATTAATCGAAAAAGGTATTTTATCATTAGCTACGATTATAACCAAATAGTCATAATCAGTAGTCTATGCCACTCTATGAAATTTTTATTTTTTATTTTTTTTATTTTATTTTTACATGGAGAACTTTATTCTACCTATAATTTTTCAAATACATATTTATATAAATATGTATATATAAGCATATAAAAAAATTTCTCTCTTTTTTTCATTTTTTTCATTATTCATTTAAAAAGAATACCTTCTAAACCAAACTTAGTTACTTGATGTACCCTATATGATTTTGGGGTAGGAGAAGCTACTTTAGCCAACTAACCTAATTATTTTCTAAGATTCCATCAGGTCGATATTCTCAATTTAAGATGGTGGCCCACCTCCTCCAATTCAGATCCTCCACCAGATGATGAAACTAGCCTTCTCTCTATTGACTCATCAAATGACATATTCTCGCTGTCTGTCATCATCTCATACCCCATTGTTCATGTAGATTAAGCCTTTGAACGGTGGATGGTGGCGATCTCCATCAAAACTCAAATCCTTCACCGATGATGACACAAACCCTTTCTCTATCGGCTGATCGATACAATATCACATCCTCCAGTCCATTATCATATTCTTCTTCGAGCCCTTCGATCAATGGAGATTCTTTACCGGATGATGATGAAGTGCAGTCATTCTCGATCAACTCCATACAACAACACGCCCTCCATCCTATCACCATTTCCTCCCCTTCTTCATTTAAATCGAAGTTTCTCGATTAGCAAATGGTGGCCCACCTCCTCCACTGAAAACCCTTCCCGTGCAATGAGATTCTCGGTTGGTAGTTAAAAGTCTATAATCCGGACCAGGGTTAGGATCATCGTAGAATTGAGACATCTCGCTAGCAGAACCGTTGGAATTGTCATCTAAGTCACGAGCATGGTGAAAATTATAGATCGCCGCCTAAATGAACGACAAATAAAGACTAAAAACTCAAGTGTCATGGAGAAAAGTCATTCCCATATTCATTGACAAACCACCTTAGGTGGTGCGAAACTAGAGTGAAACCCTCGACAACCAAGTGACACTACCTCCCAATTCGTCAAGTTCCTCACGTCATCGAAGTGAAGAGAATTGATCATAAAATGCATGGAAATGGCCGTGAAGTGAAGAGAATTGATCGTGAAATGCTTGGAAATGGCCGTGAAGTGAAGTGAATTGACCGTGAAGTGCGTCGAAATGACCGTGAATGTAAACGGAATTGCTGGATATGATCGTGAAATGCATAAAAATGGTCGTGAAGTGAAGAGAATTGACTTGAAGTCCTTGGAAATGGCCGTGAAGTGAAGTGAATTGACCGTGAAGAATGTCGAATTGATAGTGAATGAACACGGAATCGCCAGGAATGACCGTGAAATGTTTGGAAATGATGGTGAAGTGAAGTGAATTGACCGCTAAGTGCATGGAAATGGTCAGTGAAGTGAAGTGAATTGACCTGAATTGCGAAGTCGCGCAAATTGATCGTGAATGAACACTTTAATCGCCGGAATGACCGTGAAATGCATGGAAATGACGGTGAAGTGCGTGGAAATGGTCGTGAAGTGAAGTGAATTGATCGTGAAGTGCGTCAAATGACCATGAACGTAAACAAGGATTGCCGGATATGACCATGAAAATGCATGGAAATGGCCGTGAAGTGAAGAGAATTGACCGTGGAAATGCTTGAAATGGCCGTGAAGTGAAGTGAATTGACCGTTAAGTACGTCGAAATGACCATGAATCAACATGGAATAGGCGAGAATGACCGTGAAATGCATAGAAATAATAGTGAAGTGAAGCGATTGGACCGGGAAATGCGTGAAAATGACCGTGAAGTGAAGGGGCATGACCATGAATCAACAAGAAATAGGCGGGAATGACCGTGATATGCATGGAAATGGCCGTGAAGTGAAGCGAATTGATCGTGAAATGCTCGGAAATGACCGTGAAGTGAAGGGGTATGACGGTGAAATGCATCAAAATAACCGTGAATCAATACGGAATATGTGGGAATGACCATGAAATGCATAGAAATGATCGTGAAATGAAGCGAATTGACCGTGAAATGCGCAAAATGACCGTGAAGTGAAGGAGTATGACCGAGTGAAATGCGTCAAATGATAGACGTGAATCAACACGCGAATATGCGAAATGACCGTGGAAATGCATGGAAATGATCCTGGTGAAGCGAATGACCGTGAAATGCGTCGAAATGACCGTGGAAGTGAAGGGGTATGATCGTGAAATGCGTCGAAATGACCGTGGAATCAACACGCATGAATATGCGGGAATAACCATGAAATGCATGAAAATGGTCGCGGAAGTGAAGCGAATTGACCGTGAAATGCGCCGTAAATGACCGTGAAGTGAAGGGGTATGACCGTGAAATGCGTCAAATGACCGTGAATCAACATAGAATATGTGGAAATGACCGTGAAATGCATGGAAATGATCGTGAAGTGAAGCGAATCGACCGTGAAATGCGTCAAATGACCGTGAAGTGAAGGGGTATGACCGTGAAATGCATCAAATGACCGTGGAATCAACACTAATATGCGGGAATGACCGTGAAATGCATGGAAATGATCGTGAAGTGAATCGAAATGACCGTGAAATGCGCGAAATGACCGTGAAGTGAAGGGGTATGACCGTGAAATGCGTCAAATGACCGTGAATCAACACGAAATATGCGAAATGACCGTGAAATGCATGAAATGACCGTGAAGTGAAGCGAATTGACCGTGAAGTGAAGCGTAATTGACCGTGAAATGCGTCGTGGAATGACCGTGAAAATGCATGAAGTGAAGGGGTATGACCGTGAAATGATCGAAATGACCATGAAATCAACACTAATATGCGGGAATGACCGTGAAATGCATGAAAATGATCGTGAAGTGAAGCGACCGACCGTGAAATGCGCAGTAAATGACCGTGAAATGAAGGTGTATGACCATGAAATGCGTCGAAATGACCATGAATCAACACGTAATATGCGGGAATGACCGTGAAATGCATGGAAATGATCGTGAAGTGAAGCAAATTACCGTGAAATGCATGAAACTGACCGTGAAGTGAAATGAATTGACCGTGAAATGGATTTTTGACCATCGACCTGATGAAATCTTGGAAAATAACTAGGTTAGTTGGCTAAAGTAGCTTCTCCTACCCCAAAATCATATAGGGTATATCAAGTAACTAAGTTTGGTTTAAAGATATTCTTTAAATGAATAAAGAAAGAAATGAAAAAAGAGAGAATATTTTTTTAATGCTTATATATACATATTTATATAAATATGTATTTGAGAAAATTGTAGGTAGAATAAAGTTCTCCATGTAAAAAATAAAATTTAAAAAAAAAATACAAAATTTCATAGATTGGCACAGACTACAGTTATGGCTACGGTTATAATGGCTACGGTTATAATCCGTATCTAATGATAAAATACATTTTCGATTAATCGAAAGACATTCAATTAATCGAAAATTGCAGGAATTTTGAGGCAAACTCGCTGGACAGTTTTGGACCTTTTTCGATTAATCGAAAGACCTTCGATACATATAAAAAGATATATCGAAATGGCATGAGCAAGGGCTATGGCTACGGTCATTATCCGTAGCTATAGAATGACCAGTAGCGAAAAGTTCCTGGTTTATTTATTTATTATTATTATTATTTATTATTTTTTAATTTTTTGGTGTTGTTATCCCACCGCTATTTTTGGGTCCTATTATGAGGTATGTGTTGTATCCAAACCGTCCATATTTTGGGGGAACTCGTACTAAGGCTTGAGATGAAAAATAAGACAGATCTAGCTATCGAGTGGACCACACTATTAAAGGCTGTGGAGGATTGAACGTCTACCATTGAAACCCTTTTATGGGTCACAGAAGTTTTGGATCATTATGAAATTATTTTTTTCTTCATCCAGGTCTTTGTGACCTTATGAATAGATTGGATGGAAAATAAATGTTATGGTGGGGCCTACAAAATTTTCAACGGTGAAAATCAATTTTCTGCTGCTCTTTGTGGTGTGGTCCAGTTGATCTCTGGATATGATTTTTTTTTTTTTTTTGGATAATGCTCCGAAAAGATCTCAAAATATGGATGAACGTTGTTGATATAATAAATACATAACTGTGGGGCCCATGTAACGTTGATCTCTTCTGAACCGTTCGTAGGAGTTCGAGGAGCGTCAACGCTGGTCTTCGAGCACCAGCTGATCCGGTTGAAGGTAAAAGCAGGGGCATTTTCGACCTTTGGGAAGGTGTCCGTACAGCTGGGGCTTATTTTTGCAAGGTAAAATGAGGTGGGCTTCGTCTAGCAAATGGACCATAAATGGGTCGTACAGTCGCAAATTTCTCACCAGAAAAGAAAAAAAAAAATAAAAAAAGGAATTCCAAGACGATCATGCGAGCCACAGGTGAATTTAGAGGATTTAGGCATGGTTTTAACAATGTACCTAAGGTGTGGCCCACATAAGTCTTGGATTGAAAGGATTTTTAGGATTTGTAGTGAAAATTTGATAGCACACTTGATGGACGGGGTGGATATGATGCAAATCCTCCTCCATGTACTGCATGGATATTTGTAGGGCCATCAGTGATAGGCATTGAAAGGGCCCAACCTATTGGACGGCTTGTATATCACGCACGATAAAAGGTCAAAGGTTTCCTGCTGGGTGTAGAGTAACTTAATCCAACCAATTTGATTTGATACCTCTTTTAAATGAGATTAGAATTTTAGAACATGATTGAAAGTCAATACATGCTTATTTTACAAACATTGGGAGTGGGAGTTGTAAAAATTCACTTATGTACGGTTGATAAAATTAAAGAAAAACTAAAATTAAAATAAATAAAAATAAAAGAACTAATTAAAGTAAAACTCAAGGAAAATATAAGAGATAGGCACAAAGATACATGGCATGGTTGTACGTGAGGTAGAAACAAAGGTTTTTTTTTTTTAGTCATTTCATCGCAAGGTTTACTGTCTCTTCCACTCTAAAAAATATACTCTAGTATCTAGTGGGCCACCCACTTTTGCGTATGGTATCAAAGTCTTCCATAAGGTCTCCCAACTTTGAATCAGTGGCCCACTACACTAAATTTAGAGGTTTTTAGATAGTTGTCTCTTACTCCGTGCTTCCACAGTGCGCCCCATGTGATGATTGTATATATATACCTTTTTATTTTTCAAAGATGGTGGCCACACCATTAGAAAACAAAGAACAACCCAAAAGAAAACAAAAAAAAAAAATCTATTAGAAGGGCAGGTCACATCATGGTTAGCTGGCTTAATTTTGGAGCGTCCAAACTTCATTCCAAGGGGAGCCGCCCTTGTGGAATGACATTAAAAACATCACGGAGGGTCTACAGTTCAAAAACTTGGAAAACTCAGATTTATGCTCAACCGAGTCTGGTTGAGTTGAAAGACTGGGACGAGTGTTTACTTGACTCGTCCTGGCCTGACCCAACCGGTATCTGAAAGCTAAATTAAATATATTTTTATACAAATATTTCATATATATGATGAAATATAAATAAGTTACAAAATTTAAAAAACAGCCACTTGCTGTTTATAAAGTGCACCGGTATGGCCCACCCGATGAATAGACCACCCTTCATATTTAGGCCAAACCATCATCCCTGATCCTTCACGTGTGCCACACATTAACACAGTAAGTTACTGATACGTGTTTCATTTTATTTTTTTTATAACAAGAAATCGAGAGCCAGAAATTTGACGAGGAGCAAAAGAAGGTGATCATATCCGGTCCGTTCGAACCCGAGAAGCTCATCAAGAAGCTCTATTGCAAGGTCAGATGCAAAATCATCTAAAGCTATGTTATCATATGGAACAACCTAAACCGACTCCACCCAAACCCGAGGAGCCTAAACAAGCCCCAACCCCACCCCCACCCAAACCCGTGGAACCTAAACCAGCCCCACCCCAACTCCTGGGGGAAACCCGTGAAACCTCCGTCAAAGCCTGTGCCACTAGTACCTGGACCGGTGAATATAGTGATTGGGCCAATCGGACCAGTGTGCTCCCATAGGCCGTTCCAATTACCGGATTACCCGATTCTAGTGGATTGCAATTGGAGACTGAGGAAACCCAACTTGTCATTGTAATGGATCCCATGGTAATTGCCTATATGGGTGTATATGGGTGTAGAGGAACTATTTGAATTCACATGAATTCTACGACAATTTGTCACGTAATGTGGTGTGACATTACCTCCCTTCACATGAATCCCACGGTAATTGCCTATGTGGGTGTGAGGGCTATTCCCCTCCTCGTGAATCACAGGGTAATTGCCAATATGGGTGTGGGGGCCATTTCCCTTCACATGGATCCCAGGGTAATTGCCAATGTGGGTGTGGGGGTAGAGTGGTTGTCGATTCATGATTGAAGAGGAGAGTAGTTGTACTATCATGTAAAATTGGTGGGCTCCTTTTTCTTTTTTTTTCTTAAGTGTGTGACTATGGTTTTTTTAAGATTCCATGCTGACCCAGCAACAACACCTAACTCAGTCATGTTGGGCCGTCTCATAATTGGATTATGCTGTGTGCCACTGTTAGATGAATTGAGTAAGTATTCAACCTGACTACTTTCAAACGTGCTTTGTATGGTCATGTCCGACGAACCAATCAAATCCCACCTCCACCATGTCCCAACACCACTGAGCCACGTGCTGTTGAGTCACCAGCAATTAGAGTCCGTTTCTATATCAGGTATATGGTGTAGATTTTACTGTAATGGTGTCAAATGAGTGGATTTTAATATTTGGAATGTGGATCTATCTATTTAGTAAAGACATGTTTGGAATTCAATTGAGGCAGTATTATTTATATGTGACCTGTCTATTTAGTAAGGATACGTTTGGATTTCACTATCTTCCATGTAAAGGTGTTTGCTGATGTTTGGATGCACATAGAAAAACACCTCAAAGCAATTTCTTCCTTGAAAGAAGCTTTCCTCCAAAAGATTGTCCTAACCTTGCTCTATCTCTCGTACATAATAATCTACTACTGCATGCATTAATCCAATTCATTCATCCAACTCTCCTCCGCGGACGGCGATCACAGCCAAAAATGAGGTCATTTTACTGCTTGGAGGTTTTCTACTGAAAGGTTGGTGTCCCTTGTCAGCTGTTTTCATATTGCCATGTCTACCTCGAATCATGCAAGAGCCTTGATTTTTGGTCCCTTAGTCTAGGATTTTTATTTTTTTTTTTTCTTTTTTCCATTTTTTACCACACGCACGTGGACACACCTCACACACTACTACGGGACCACTTGGATTTCAGTGGCCTGTTTGGCCGGTGATTGGAAGGTGTCAATGGTATTAGGGGTTGATTGTACTGATTTCTATGAATGCATTATTGTCATGATACCTTTAGATCCATGGGATTGCTATATCCTCGCTTATATCCCGCCTA